>JACDOX010000046.1:4272810-4461315 GCA_014549065.1 Cardinalis cardinalis | reverse complement strand
GCTGCCGGCGGGGGCCGCGGCCAGCGGCGAGTACTGCCACGGCTGGCTGGACGGGCAGGGCGGCTGGCGGGACGGTTTCCAGTGCCCCGAGCGCTTCGACGGCGGCGACGCCACCATCTGCTGCGGCAGCTGCGCGCTCCGGTACTGCTGCTCCAGCGCCGAGGCGCGCCTCGACCAGGGCGCCTGCGACAACGACCGGCGGCAGGGCGGCGGCGAGCCGGGCCGCCCCGGCAAGGACGGCCCCGACGGCGCGGCAGGTGAGGCGGCCCTGGCTCGGCGAGGATGGCCCCGCGGTGTGTCCGGCTCGGTGGCTCCGCGGGAGCCGTCGCGGGTTCGCGGCGATCTTCTTGCCCGTCCCTTCCCCCCTTGCTGCCCGTCCCTATCCGTCGAGTAATGGAGCAGCACTGACGGAGCCGGCGCTGGCCGGGCCCTGCGGCCGCTCTTACACGGGGAGGAGTGCCCCGCTGAAGGGCTGCCTTTCCCGCCCTTGCTGCTGGAAATCCCAGCCACGACTCTGTCAGAGCAGGTGACACCACTCCCCTGAGTCCCGCGCCGGCCGTCTCGGCATGGCACAGCTCTGCCGGCACTTTGAACGGGCTCCTCAGCCGTGGTTGAGCTCCCCATTGAAAAGGCAAGGAAAAATGAGACAACCCCTATGAGCAGATCAGAAAAAGTAACAGGATATTTCAAAAGGACTCTGGCTGGTCCCCACTGTAATTGTGTATGTTCTTTCAGCTCCGATATCCCCACTTACGACTGGTTTTACAAGATTGAATTTCAAGGATAAACTCAAGTCTTTCTACTGCTGTTTAAAAAAGCCCCGGTGGCTCCCCAGCACCCTTGCTGCCATCCACATGCGCTGAGTGCGGGAGAAGTAGCCTGAAGTGATGTTATAATTAGGACAGATTTACTCCTGGAAAACTTGCACATTACAGTGTGGAGCAAGTGTGTGCACCTGCTCAAGAGCTGCTGTAGCGCCAAGCGCAGAAGTGGGGATGATGTTTTAAAGCCTTTTGTTTAAAAGTCCTAAAGTGTGATGGAAGAAAAGTGGCCTTTTGGTTATAACTCGCTTCATCTAATCAGCTGTGCTAGGAAGTATTCTGACTTGAGCAGACAGATAACCCTCCTCCCCACCCCCTCRCAGTTCTGAGAACAATGCATTTTTGTAACAATTTTTTTATTTARAATTTATTGCTTTGCAGGTTTGGGAGCCATTGCCCTGTGCTGGCACTGATTAACTTGCAGGTCATTAGCAGTGGCTGCCTTAGCAGGGTCAGACAGGGTCAAGCAGGGATCCATAGCCCTGCCTGAGTCTTGGAGCTGCCAGGTTTTGGTGGAAATGATGAACTCCAGGCATGTTGCTGAGAGCATTCGCAAGCACTGAAGGGAGACACCTTCCCTTTTTTATTTGTGGATATATCCATGCAGATTTCTTACTGAGGCARAGAAAAAAGCTTTTTCCCTGGGACTGCAGAATGGATTATCTGAGTTGGATAGAGTATGGCACTTGTATAACACCATTGTGGGTCTGATCCCTGTATGGGCCATTCACTTAAGAGTTGGACTCAATGATTTTTGTGTGTCCTTTCCAATTCAGGTGTATTCTGTGAAATCTGTACGTGTAGTCCAGATTCTTCCAAGAATGATGTTTACCATCCTTGATGGCTCCTGATGCCACCAATGAGCATCATCCATACTTTCTGCTCCCACCCCTTGCCCACCCTCAGTCCTCCTGCCCTGATGTCCCATCATTAGGCCTCACAAGGAGGAATGCTGCCCCTTTGGAGCATGGTACTGTCTCTGCATTGCCTGCTCTGTGGTTTCTCCCTAAACCTGGGGCTGAAGTGCAGAGCAGGGGGACATTCATCCCCACCGTTGTGGGGTGGCAGAGGCCCTGTGATTACTGTCTGGTCGCTGCCTGCTGTCACCCAGGGGCACTGTCAGTGGGCTGACAGCAGCCAGAGTGGGCTRGTGACGGAGAGGAATGTCGTGTGGCACCAGGGTTTGACTACCCTATGATCCTGAGCCCTCAGCAGAGATCCTGCCCAAAGGATCTCCCTAAGGCACTSTTCAAACTCAGCTGTATCATGCCTGATTGTTCTAGTAGGACATATTGGAGACATGATTTGATGAAATGTGGGGCAGTRGTTGCTGTGAACTAGACCATCATCAACAGGAGAGAAATATAAGCCATTGGGTTTAACAGCCCTTTTCATCATTCTGGTATGAARTGCTCTGCTTGTATTGCCCTGTGCTGGGAGGAACTGGGCTCTGCTTGGTTGAGGGGGGACTGCCGAGGTTTGTCCTTGGCCCATGGTGACAATGTTTTCCTTGCTGTTGCAGTGCCCATCTACGTGCCGTTCCTTATCGTGGGATCTGTATTTGTTGCCTTCATCATCCTGGGGTCACTGGTGGCAGCTTGCTGCTGCAGATGCCTGCGGCCCAAGCAGGAGCCCCAGCAGAGCCGAGCCCCTGCGGGCACCCGCCTGATGGAGACGATCCCCATGATCCCGAGTGCCAGCACCTCCCGGGGCTCCTCCTCCCGCCAGTCGAGCACGGCTGCCAGCTCCAGCTCCAGCGCCAACTCGGGGGCCAGAGCTCCACCAACGAGGTCGCAGACCAACTGCTGCCTGCCAGAAGGGACCATGAATAATGTCTACGTCAACATGCCCACGAACTTCTCGGTGCTGAACTGCCAGCAGGCCACGCAGATCGTGCCGCACCAGGGCCAGTACCTGCACCCGCAGTACGTGGGCTACGCCATGCAGCACGACCCCATGCCGCTGAGCCCGGTGCCTCCCTTCCTGGACGGCCTGCAGAGCGGCTACAGGCAGATCCAGTCTCCCTTCCCACACACCAACAGCGAGCAGAAGATGTACCCAGCTGTGACTGTGTAGCGCTGATGTYTTCCCCTCCCCATCCCCACCCAGCCAATTTTAATATCTGAACTGAACGGAGGAGGAATACTTTCTTGGAACAAAACTCCCAGAACACTACTTGTAAATAATTTTGAAAGGCTCATGCATGTCAGACAGTGTTTATAAACCATTTATTTTCACTGGGGTCTGTTGCCAGGAACTGTAAGGATGATATCTCGGAATTAACGTTGCCAGATACGCTCTCATTCCAGCGCGTGATTTACRGTGGCGAAGGATTACGCTGGAAATGCATATGTATTTCAGATCACTGTGCTCATGAGATAAATGTCGGAGCCGTAAAGTGCCCTTCAGGTATGACATGGTCACAAGTATTTGCCGCATTAATTCTAGAAAGAGTTTTGTTCCACTGTACAAGACTGCAGTACTTCAGAAACCTCTCTGCTCCCAGCTCCGTAATGACGTTTCCCGTTGCTTCACAGACAATCACAACTGAGAGCCAAGCAGTGCAATCCCTGTGTGCCCAGCCACCATGGCTTCTCACACACACCCATTTTGGGGTGAAATGCCACCAGAAGCTTGGTCTTGCAAAGACCAATTTTCCTTGTATTACGTAGGAATTAGAAGAATGAATTATTCTGCTCTTCTTTCCAGTGCACTTGAAACCCTTCTTGATTTGGTTTTGTGTCAAGATCAGGACCCAGTAGTGGTTTGCACAGACTTTTATCTTTGTGAACRTTTTACTAAAACCAGGGTATGAGGTGCTTGCTCTTTGTGACACTCAGCAAAGCTTTTGGTACAGCTGGCAGTGTCTGAACTGAACCTGCCTTGGCAGAGAAAGGTCAGACTGTTATTCCAAACATGCCTGATTTAACCTCACTTCCCATGAAACAGGAAACCCATGTGAATGCCCACGAAGGTGTCAGCCCCAAAGCCTGTTTGCATTGGAGTCTGCTTGTAGGAAAATAGAGTTTATCTTGTCCCCATGAGCCCATTCTGAATCCCCTGCCCCACCTAAATCCTGGGAGAGTGTTACACAAAACGCAGTTGGAATGTGAATGGGTTAGTGGAGGTTTGAAATCCATCCTCTTTTCTTCTTTACCCATGGCAGGGGACTAGGGAGGCACAGCTGTATTTAAAAACAAGGAAGAAGGCTCAACCAAGGGACAAAGGTGCTTGTGGTGTCACAAGGGTCATTGAGGTGGTGAGATGCAGACAGCAGGGATGCTTAACACTGGAGCTGTTGGCTCTGTCCTGCTTTGCTTTTCTTGGGAAAACACCTCTCCATGTCAAAGAGGCAACAAACAATCAGATCATTCTAATTATATCACCACAAATGCAGCAAAGTTTTGCTGACAAAAAGGCTGGTTTTGTCTCTTAAAAAATGTAGCCTCTGCATTTCCATACATTCTCTCCTCAGCCAAAACAGTGCAGCAGAAGACTTAAGGCCCTGTGCAAAACCCAAGCAATTACTGTAGCCTGACCAGTGATGACAAAAGATTTCTTATTGTCTGATACTGTATCAATATGTAGCAATAACTGTGATGCTGTGTTCTGTATGTCTGTTTTATAAATGACACAGAAGGTGTAGATGCATTGCCAAACCCAGTGGTTTACTCACAAACATGCCACACACAGGCAGTCTGCAGCAGGCAGCCATGGTTTGGCCACTGACATGGGGAAATGAATGGGTAATTTATCCCAGATCTGTTGTTCCTGGCTGTGATCTCCCAGTCAGTGTGCAGGATCTGGGCAGAACGATTGACTTGTGAGACCTGGCTTCCTCTCCAGCTAGGCTGGGTGTCTTTGGGAAGCGGTGCCCGGCTGCTGGCGGTGTTGGATGCTGCACAACTCGGTGCTGGGGGATCTTGAGGGCAGTGGGTGCTCCAGAGCTGGGTGCTGCCAGGCTTCTGAAGGACCCCCTGCACWCTCTGGTCTCTGGGGGTGTAGGTTTCTAGCTGCCCACGTTGCAGTGGGGTCACACTGTGCTGGCATCAGGCCCAGGGGCAGCTCTGTGTGCTTCCCCGGGAGCAGGAGGTGCAGGGCCCTGGGTGAGCCTTGGTCCTGTGCTCCTGACCGTGCCCAGCTGTGAACCAGCTCCCCCCCAGTGCCTGCCTTGCACAGGCCCTGGCAAGGACACCTCCTCTGGCCTATGGAATTCAGGTGAATCTTTGTATATTGTTTACTTGTTTAAAAAAAAAAAAAAAGAATAAGTTAAATTTAAGTCTGTAGAAATTAATTTACAACTGAAGGCAGAGAAACCCGAGCTCTAATAAAAGGAATTTTGTGAGATGTGGTGTTTTTTTTAATGTCATGTACAATAATGTAAAACCAATGTTACCATTTGATATAGCTTTTAAATCTCTGAAAGAGCACTTGCTTTAAAGTGTTTCTTACAACTGAAGAAAAAAGCCCCCTTTGTTTCTTAATAAATACTTTATGGTGTGACTTTGGTTTTGTTTGCTTTGTCATAGTGATTTTATTTTTTTAGCTAATGCTTTGGTTTCCTATGTCCCCAAAAGAGTATCAGACCAGCCCCCCTCTCCAGACTGTCAAAACCAAAAGTTTGAACTTTTTGCTGTGTTTCTAAAGAGTAACAGTAAACCCAACAACCTACATGTCTGAATAGCGTGCTGCAGTGGGCATGGTCTGAGGGGATGTTTTTGGGGAGAAGGGGTGCAAGGAGATGGCATCTGAGCATCAGCTGAGTTGGGGATCCCTCACCTCTCAGATGGCTGGGGAGCAGTGGTGGGAGCAGGGTGGGCCAGAGCCTGTGGGCTTATCAAGCTCCCTCTTTTCAAAGAATGCCAAATACTCTGCAGCAAATGGCATTTTCTGAGAATTTTGGTTTCAGTTGGATTCACAGTTACCAGCTGAGCATTTTGAGTGTGTAACTCTCAGTAAGTGGCTGTGCTGTCCCCACTGTCCTCTGCATGGGGACCCTTCTTGCTRGAGCAAACTCCATCCTCAGAAGTGAAACCAGAACCAAAGCCCCATTGTGCCAGGGGGCATAGCTCAGTCTGGGACAAGACCACTTTGCTTTCCTGGTGTTTGCTCCCTCTTGCTGCTGGAGATGCTGGCATTACACTCTATGGGCAGGTGGGTGGCTGGAGGAGCGTAAAGGGCACGGAGAGGAAATTGGGTGATTGTTGGATCTGCATGTTTATGACTCAAAAAAGTAGGGATGAGCAGTCTGGGAAGAACATTGCCTTGGTGAGGCTCTACATAGCACATTCCAAAATGCCACAGCTTCCTGGTGTTTGGGGGAGGTGAGGCAGCAAGGCTGGGAGCAGAAAGCTGGCAGGGAAGAAGGAGGTCAGCCATGGCTGGGAGCAGATGTGCTGAGGTGACGAGTACTGTGCAGCAGGGGAGGCCAACAATTCGTGTTWAAGCTTTTTCTTGTGGTTTTATCTGTGGATTGCTTTGCCCTTGGCAGATGTTTTCTTTTCGTGCTGTGCCGGAGTTGGTGTGCACAGCAAGCGGTGGTGAGGGTGGGGAAAAGCCAGCAAACCCCCCGCAGGTTGGGCTGGTGCTGGTTGGCCTTGAGTGCACACCACCAGGCTGATGGTGTCCTCACAAGGGGACCCGTGGGCACAGTGGTGCCCCGAGGTGGCTGTAGGCAATCCTGTGCCCAAAATCCTGTACCCAAACCACTAAGCCACGCAGAGAAGAGCAGGAAAGCATCGCCAGCGACAGGATCCCCTCCCAGCACATACACAGAGAAACACTCAGGAATGTCTCCCCTGTGAGCTGGGCACGTCAGGGACAGAGCCCCTTAGGGGGCTTGTGTGGCCCTGTACAGCTGCCACCAGCTGTGCCACGGCCATCGGGACAGTGGAGGTTGGTGCAATTCGGGGCCAGTGCTCACATGTGGCCCACGATGCCCAAGGGGAACAARCCAGGGAGCAGGACTCAGCTCAGCACATTAACCTCAGCACCTCCCTTGCAAAATGTCTCATTTGCTGCTCACTTTTGGTCCTTCTGGAGCTCTTCTCCCTCCAGATTTTCTGCTTTTCCACTCTTTTTCTCCCTCTGAAGTTATTACTAAATATTATTCCCCACACRTATTCCCTTCTATTTTTCCAAGCTGAATCTCATTTTATTGTTTCCTCCTCATATTTCCTGCTTCTCAGTAGGTCCCTTTGTAATATTTCTCTGTCCTCAGTGGGGTTTGCAGTATTTTCCTGCCCAGAATCACTTGCAAATGGACTGAACAAATCACATAAGCCTGTGCCATCCTTTCTCCCCTTCCCCATCTACACTGAGTGGAGCCAGTTCCATGAGACCCTGGCCATCCTGGAGGCTCACAGCATCCCCTGTCCCATAGGAGAGCATTTAATCCTTGTGACAGTATTTCTGTGCAGCCTGAATGGCCAGGTAACAGCAGTCACTGGTGCTGTAACAGCCTCCYGTGCCTCAGCAATGGGCATAAGCCCATTGTGCAGGGCCATGTGCCACAGAACACCGCTGTGGGCTCCAGTGAGGAGGCCTCAGGTGAGCCAGCACTGTGGTGTGGCTGCTCTGCACCAAACCCTACATAGTGCTGGCCCGTCTGCAGCAAGCCCTGGAGGCGAGGGCGGCACAGGTGATGTCTCAGCACCCTGGGGTGTGCCAGTTCCCCCATCTCCTGGCAGACACCCAGTCCCAGACACAGCTTTTCCCCTGCCCATTCCYGGGAAGCCACTACAGCCCTGGCACAGGGATGGATTTTCTCCCCCTGCTGCAGAGATCCCCCTTCCTGTGCCAACACTTACTGGTTTTGTGATTTGCCCACAGAAATGCTGTCCTAATTTGTCCTTTATMCCTGGAAAATCTCAGCACACTGACCTGACCGCAGGCCTTTGGCTAGTGACCCCACACCTCTCACCTTCTCCAACTTCTCCATGCTGGCTTGTTTGCAAAGTTTTCCCTGGCCCTTATGTCATTTCCATCTCCTGCTTGTCCCTGCTGAGCCAGACCTCTTGTGGGGGCAGCTGTGCTGGATGGGAACATCTGGGGCATCTAATTCATGGGCAGAGGCACAGCTTCATTTGGAAAATACCTTCCCACTTAACAAAGGTRACATCTTCCAAATATGGAGAGCAAGGCAGCAAATATTCCACTAGGCAYGGCTGAAAAGTTGCTAGGTGTGCAAGAGGCCAAGTATCCTCTTACTCCCTGATTTTCATTAGAAGAGGGGAGACAAACCTCTCTGGAGTGTAACATGAGTCACAGCTCTCAGATTCCGAGTGCCTCCAGCATTGTACTGGCTGCTGTCTTTGTCAAAAGAAAGTTAGTTGACTTTATTTTTAATATTAATCAATTTGGGTGGCTATTTCTGATGAGATGGAGCCATGCAGGTAACAACTCAAAGCAGTCACTTTCTGCACTGGGCACATCCAGCTCACCAAGGACACATGCTGCTTTCTATTTGCATTGTCCATAACACATCAGGAAATACAAAAGAAAACTCACCTGAAACCTTGAAATCTTGTCTGCCATCACGGGCTGTTGCAGAGACCCCGTTTAGGCTTATAATGGCAAAAAGAGATTTCAAACATTCAAGAAAGAATAGCAATAACATTTTTCTCTAAACATGATAATCCTTTACTTTCAAGTAAATAGTCTCTTATTGGCTGTTATCAATCCTTCAGAAAACCTCCAGCAAAATCAAGGCAAACAGTGATACATCAAGCTGAAAAATGTTTAATTCAGCAGGTAAGTTGCTTTCCATCAAGCCTTCCTCATGTTTAGTGCAAAGCACCCTGCTTTGCCTCTCTAGGTAAATTTGAAAAAAAATAAAGYAAAAAGGCACTACTTTGGATCCCATCAATGCTATCAAACCAGGGCGAGTAATAGAGAAAACAGTAATAATGCAGTGTGGAGGGACAGAATGTAAGAAAATAAAGATAGTGCAGAAGRCAGTCTCACACCTGAGGAGTTGCAGCTGTGCTAATCWCCAAAGATTAGGAACAGGCCTGYCCTTAACAGGCCACAGCTGTGTCCAATAAGGATGAGTGCTACAAAAGGGTGGGTTAGCTGGGTGAGGAGAGAGYTGGAGTTTGTTGGTTGTGCGGTGAAGGAGTYAGTGCTGTGAGAAGCTGCCCAAGARAAATCACCAAGAMGGTATGGAACTTTTGCAATAAGATAACAACAATGCTGCAATAAAATAAAAATACTTCTCTATCTCCCTTCCAAGATATTGAGCAGCTTCACAGGATTATAAAAAGTTGRCTGTATTAGAGGGGATCCTAAAGATAGTCTAGTTCTCAGTGTCCCATCCAGCCTGGCCTTGAACACTTCCAGAGGTGGGGTACTTAAATTTCCTTATGTCAGGTTTAGGAAGAGCTTTGAAAGCTGATGGGGACAACGTGGCAGAGTGTTGGATTCTGCTGGGTGCAGAGCCCAGCTTAGCTGGGCCACAAACTTCCCAAAACTTGCTGGTGCTGCAGATGCTTGCCCTGGGGCAGGTCTGACTTGTTGCAGGACAAGATGAGGATGTWGGTGTGTTGTGCGGTCTCTGCTATGATTCAGTACCCAAATGGTAAATATTGGCTTATGCAGCTGCTAATTCCCTCAATATTTGCTTTTGAGAGACAGAATCCTATTGACTTCACACAATCAGACAATCTATGCATGATTGTAAATATCTCATTATGGGGGGAAAARTAATTCTTAATTTACATTGCTGCAAACCAAAAGCAACTGCTGTAGATTTACTGAGCAGTCAGAATCAGGCTCTCAGTTTAACAGCTGAAGCTGAAGCCCACCCTCACTGTGGATGGGCAAATACAGACACTCATGGCACAGGATTTAGTTAGCAGTRTGAGAGCGGTAGGCAGCTCAAGCTCTGATACCTGGCACATCCAAATGAGCTGGCACTGGGATCACACTGTGGTTTTTCATGGACTAAGGTGTTTTTTCAAGAGCTTACAGGCAGTTCCTTCCACAGTGTGGAGAAAGGAAGGAGTGAGATGGAGCACCACAGTTACAAACCCAGCCCAGAATCCCTTTCCTCCTGAGGGACTAGGGGATGCTCCTGCTGCCTGTACTTGGTACCAGCAGCTCCACAGGACCAACAAAGCAGTCTTGGTTTACTGTGACAGCTGTGCTGCACATTTTTGATGAGGCTGTAGGCCAGCGCCAGCTGAGCCATCAGACAAGGTGGCTGTGAAAGCYGAGGCTCCCCGACTCATCACTGCAGGGTTTAAGTGGAAATCTGCCCTGAAAGGTCACAGCTTCTTTGCTTGAGGGCTGCTTTGTGTGACCAGGAAGCTCAGTCAGTGCCCTCACCACTCTGACATGGYGCCCTCACAGGGGCAGCACCAAACACCAAGGGAAATCCAGAGGGGAACCATGACCACCTCTCTGACCATCATCCCACAGTACTTAGAGAGTCAAAAATGCAGCACGAGCTCCCTCCCATCAGGCTTCCTCATGGTGAACATCCTGGCTGGGCATGGCCACTGCAGCAAGGTCTCACCAGCACTGTTCACCATTCCCTTGCCTGGGACACAGCCCACTCCTCATCTGCCCTTGAGCTCCTTGCTCAGTGTGGACAGCCAAAAACCAGCYGTGTCTTTCAGGGGTTTTTAAAGCCTCGTTTCTCTGCAGTCCTGTATTTCTGCTGAAGAGGGAACTCACTGTTCCTTCCAGGTTTCTGAGGACTTGCTGCACCCCAAATGCCGAGGGAATTCAAAGAGGCATGGGGCTGTGCTGGAGGGAGGGCTGGTCACTGGGTACTGCCACAGCAGCACTCACTAAAAGAGATTATGTTTCTGAAATCTTCTTGCTTAACATTCCTCAGCCGGACCTTTCTCAGTTACACTTTTATTTTTTAATGCTCCCATTTCAGCCTTGAGCATTAATCTACAGGTTTAGGGACTTYGATTCTTCTTTGTTCTGGTATGAGGCACCGAAGCCTGCCATCAACAGATTTAGCAGCTGCTCCAAATATTTGGCTCTGGGACATGAGCACTAGGCTCTCTCACAGCCTTGCCTGTCAGACTGTTAGAGGGAAAGTCTCTGAGGTGATTAGTCAACTAATATATCTAATAAGGGGTTTAARCAGCAATCCATTATGTTTAACAATTCTGAGAATCATTTCCCTTTTCGTGTGCTGTACAAGAGATGACAGTGCAGGGAGCAGTTGGCTGAGCATCCAATTCTCCCACCACCAACTGAATAAGGCTTATTTAAGTTTATCATCAATTTTACTTTGGCATAATTGATTGCCCAGATGTGTGAGAAGCTTTTACAAACAGCACAGTTCCTGCTGCTACATGCTTGCAGGCTGGGTTGCAGCTATGGAGGCCCAGGGAAGGAGGAGGCATTAACTCCAGCAAAACAGGGATACACAAGTTCACCACTCTTTAAATATCCCTGCAAAGGAAAAGCAGATACTGGTCCGGCTTTGGGGATAAAAATGTTTTGAAATGTACTCAAGCAATGACTTGTTAAGGGAAGAAGGGAGATTTGGCTTACACCTTCTTTCTGTTCCATAATTTAAAAAAGAAAATCCAGAAATAATTTGTTGTAAAAAAGTCTCCCTACGCTTTTAAAAGCATAGTGGTTTTGTCAGCAATCTATTAGGAAAAATCCTATTCCTCAAGTTATAGGACCCTAAGGGGGAAGAATTTTAGCCAAACTATATATAAATTTGCACCTTTTTCCTGAAAAAATACATTTAATTCCTGCATCTATTAATATTTGGACAAAGGGATCTCTTTGTTAAAGCKCATACCCTTTCATTTTCTATAGAGATCTGACAGTGCACATTCCCCTTGGTCACCAAAATACAAGTAAGGCCAACCTTTTCTGCAAATTTAACTTMAGACATAACTTGAATCCCATTCCTGAGTCGGTGCCAGGTGTCTCCTGGCACGTACGGATGCAGCGCTACCGGGGACATGAGAGCCTCGTGTGGTGCTTCCTGCTGCCTCTCCTGCTCGAGGCCAGGGAGCTCCAGAGTCACTTCTCCAGGCCTGGCAACAGCAGCGAGCTCAGCAGCATCAGCTGAGCCGCAGCAGCAGAGATGTGGCACTCCTGAGCAGGCAGAGGCAGGAGAGAGCCTCTGTGGCCTGTGCTCTGGAGGAARGCCACTGCCACGGTCTCACCTCACCTCTTGCTGCACTATCACATCATGCTCCCCCTCACACTCACTGAAGGCTCAGTGTTAAATTTGCAAATTTAGCTGCAAGTAAGGAAGCAAGAGAGGGGTTTTAGGGCTTAATTTTCCCCTGCTGGGTCTACGTGACTTAATTGGGACAAAAACTTGCAAGCTTTATTTTGGCGAGATCCAAGGGTATCATTTGTAGAAGAATCTCTCTCCACCTAGCTTATATAAAAAGATTGTTTTCCCCCTGAAGACACTATTCAAATAYCAGTATCTGCTGTTTCAGCTCATCAGTACTATTCTTATTTTGCCATATTAGCCTTGYATTTGGGGCCCGATTTGAGACCGATTAAAGGAACTCAAGCCTTGCTCTAACGAGCAGGCCCTTAAAACATACCCAAAAGGCCATGAAGAAATAAAAATAATCCATTCAACAGCTTTGCAGACTAAATCTCAAATGTATTTAACACTGAACTCTTGCTGCAAAGCTTGTAGGGGGATAAAACAAACAAGCCTCGGTCTGCTGGATTGCTTTAATAAAAGGTTTATTGGAAATATTTTTGTGCAGACATACAACAGTCAACAATGCTGTTCAAAGCTACAAAGTTTGTCTAAGTTTTCTGAACCTTCTAAAAATACAAATAAATGACCTTCATTTGTATTCAGTCTGAGAGGGAAACAAACTCCACTGTAATGCAATGCTGTACTTAAACTACCAGAGGACATTAATAGGACCTGAAAATGGTAACACTTCTAGAGAAAAAAACCCACACACCACTGCTGCTCTGCTGGGAGCCAATTAAACATCCCCCCACAGCATCACTCCTCTCTGCATATCCAGATTGRAAAGTCCCCATCTGAAACAATATTTAAGCAACTCGAGTACAGATATGACAGACAAGCGGGCACATGACTTGGCTCACTGATGAAAAAGATGCTGTTAAAGATCTTGTCACTCAAGACCCTGAATATTTGACCTCYCAGTGCAATGGGCTGCACACTGGGGGCAGGAGGAGGGACAGGGGGACGTTTTCAAGTCGGACAATTCTTCCAGCACACACATGTACACAGTCCCAGAGGGCTTGCCTCACTACTTTATAACTGGAGCCCTTAAAAAAAAAAAAAGGAGTTGAGCAACAACTTTGAGCAACTTTCCAGTCTACGAACTCTTGACGGTAAGAACAGCAAGTACCCTCATTCCCCTTCTGAATCAACATATCAACCAGAAGGGCAGAGGAGAGCACAAGCACTGTCTGGTAAACTCCATGTTTTCTAAGAAACCCAGCAGATGTTTTGAAATTGATTAATTTATGCCAAGACGACATCTGGAACATCTTCCCAGGAAAACCACCCAGAAAGGTAGTTAGAATTTAAAACAATCGTGTCTTTCTGTTAATGTTGGCTTTTTCCCTTGGCTTCATTGCTCCATAATTACAAGGGTGCTGACCTTCCAGCTATGCACAGTGACAGTTTGGCAATATATTAACACTTTTCTTCATTGTTAGACTCCTGAGTGATTGCCCAGAGCTGGGATTGCCCACACAGAATTTGCCATTTACCAACTCCTGTTTCTCTTTAGTAGCTACCAAGAGGCTGAACGAGAACAGACCTCTTGTGGCAGATTTCAGGAGAACTTATGTYACCTTCTTCATACATAAAGGAAAGCTTTGGATAAACACCAGTATTCACCCACTTTACCTTCTGTCCACACCATACATGAGCAGGCCATGAATMCAAACGAAACAACTCCTGGGTTTCACCCACTATCACAAAGAGACCCAGAGATTAACGAGCCCCTGGCACCRGCCTGAGGGACAGGAACCTGCCCAGGAGCAACACCTGAGCAGAAATCCCACTAACTCTCCATGATGGARTGTCAGCCAGGACTGCAATAATTTCATTGCTCAGTTCTGGTGWGTCCATGAGGTAAAGAGGAGCCAGTAAATAATTTAGCAATCTTCATAACCCATGAAACAACCTGCTAGAGCCAAAGCATGCTAAGCAGGGAACACTTCTGGTGGGGATTCATTCTAAGTTCAGGACTCAGCTTGGTACCAGAGAAACTCAGCYTCAGGAGGTAACAGTGCTTCACAAATTCTCAGCTGAGCTCTGCTCCCTTCCCAGAGCCACAGGAAGAAACCAAAGAAATCAGCTTTATCACTGCTCTTCACAGATGCCTGAGGAATCCCTCCCCTCACTAAACTCTAACAGCAGCACTGGTCTTGGCCGATCTATTTTGTTTCCCAGCCCCTTCAGCTCTCCAGACAGCCCATCCAACAGCACATTCCTGGCCAGATGAACTCAGTCAGGCTGTCTAGGTTTCCTGCAGGTCATTGAGAAGCGATCACCTTTGGGATTCACTTGTGTGGCCAAGCAGTGCAGGGCACTTTCTGGTTTTCATTTGCCAACAAAGCTCAAAGCCTCCATTAATCTTACTGCTACCTATGGAAAAAGTACCCATATGGATTTATTTTGTTGTCACCTATTGTATTGACCTATCCCGTGGCCTTCTCCGGACACACAGCTCTGGTCACAGATGCTGAAAGGCAGTGAAGCCTCTCTTGGGTGTCTACAGGATACTGGGAAGAGGCGAGTGTAGGAATCCTTCCTGACAGGACAGAAGGGGTCCAGCTGTCTGGAGGCTGAGGAATGTGCATGGTCAGTGCCATATTTTAGATGCCGACTGCTACCCAGATACACCACAGCCAAATTCTCCTCTCCAACCCCTCAGGTATATCATACCATCACCACTTCTTGTTAGACTCARCAGGACACAAAGAGCTCTCCTGCAACCTGATTGAAGTTTAAGGCATTGATACTGTGTGATGATTCAAAACAAAGGTAAAGCACCCTCAGTGCTTAAGACTAATAAGAAATCTGGTAAACCCAAGGTGCTTCTCAGGGCCAAGCGCCCACTCAATGCCTGCTCTGCTTCAAACCTGAGCTGTGAGAAGTACACTCCTCTAAACATTTAAAGAATAAATTAAGTCATTAGTTATAAAACYAAGGGAGAATGTAAATAGAGTATCACTAGCCTTCACTGATGACTGCAGGCAATGTGAAAACAGAAGATTTAGTGAGATAGCCCAAAAGGGCAAACTGCAGGACAGGGACAGCGTAAGCACTGTCCACCTCTCGGGCTCTTGTGTTSTCTATAGAGGGCCAAGTTGCACCCTGTGTGGCCACTGACCACGTCCCCACATTTCACATATTCACATAAATAAAGCTTTCTCTGCTTTATTTATGACTTTATTATTATGACTGTCTCCCAGTGAACACACTCCAGTACATGCTGTAAAAAATAATGTAATCTTGGTAAGAGAGACTTCCCTGCAGCATCTGCTATGAGCTGCTGGCTGAGGTAGGGGAAGAGACTGCACAGTTTTGGCCATGCASTATGGGGTGTGCAGTCTAGTAAACTGCAGATTAGCGAGGCTTGACTGTTATCTTMATTTACAGCCCATATAGTTTATGTTAACTCTACACACATTTTTATTATATTAGCAGCTTAGTTTGACCCAGATACTTTTATTGGTTATTTGCCTTTTCTCCTTGACAAGTTATTACCGACTTCCCATTCTCGSTCCCTACAGCAAGACCTGAAGCCCTGTCAAGAAAAAGAAAATGTCAACAGACTCCTCAGCAGCACTCAGAGCAGCTCAGGCTCCCGCTCACCAGCTTTAAATTGCTACTAGGCAATCATTAAAGGAGCAGAGCTTCTAATGCAAGCTGYGCTTATGGTGTTATAAAAAGCAGCCACCAGAGCCAAATCTAATTCAGGAAAATCACCGCTTCCATCTGAATATCCAAACCTATCTCCCTTTGGTCAGTGCAGAGAGCCTCTCAGGAAGGCCTTTTCTGATCAAGGCTGGGTAGTTAAGTCTGGACAGTCAGGCAGAAATCCCCCATTCCTTCTGCTCCGATACCCTGTCTAGTTGATAACATTTTCACACAGCACTTTCAAAGGCTGCTGTTACTGCTCCGTGCATTTGCCCTAATGAACAAGGAATTCTGTTGATGCAGAGCAGCTGTCATTCTCCTTCTGCTAACACAGCACCCGAATGCACCTCATCATTGCTCATCAAGACAAGCAACTCCAACACCCAGTCTGCAGCACATTACAATACATTAATTCCTGTAATGACTCCAAAGAACAAGAAGAATGCCAGGTCTTGACCTGGGTGGGTTCTACAGAATTAACTCAGCTAGAGATTAAGGGCATACAGTGATGATAAAGTCTGACCCACCAGCCCCAGTGTCACATACTGTATAGCCCTGTGACAAATCCCATGTGCAATTCCCATTGAGCTGACAACCAACACACGTAGCTCAGTCTAAACTACCATTCACTCTAGGGAGGGTTTTTGTTTGTGACACACACTGACCTCAATTTACAGGGAGGTCAAAATGATACACCACATAGTCTGCACTAATAAAATAAATCACATCAGATGACAGCTGCTCCTCCCCAGCATCTTTCATTACGTTCTGCAAAATTTTGTTGCCCTAAGTTAAGAACAGAAAAAACTCCAGGATCCCTTCTATTCTCTGCTTAACACATTTACTTGCCATTCTTCATTATTCAAAGGCTTTTAAAAGTTTTTTTTCTGCAGCCCCATGAAAAGCCTCCAAATTGTTTACATGCCAATGTTTGGTGTGTAGCTTAGAGTACAAAGACTAAGCTGATCTCATTTTGCCTTGGTGGGAAGTTAATTTTCCTTGTGTTTTTACAAAAGGAAGAAACAATTAGCGGTTTTGAGGAGAGGCTTACACCACACATTTCCTAAACAGATTTGGTTTCTAAATAAAAGGAAGTGTTTAACAGGTTATGTCAGTATTAAGATTTAAAAACTCCTGGGATCAGGTTTACTCTCCCCTTATTTACTCTCAGCACTAGTATTTGTGCCTTTAAACAAAATTCCCCTCCTAGAAAATACATACATCCACACTTGGCCCCTTGACATTCATGCCTATGGCAAAATTATTTGCACRTTTTCCTTATTGCATAATTGTCTCATTAGCACTGCAAAAAGAAGGTGATGACTTTTCCCTCTGTGCCATCAGCCTAATCCAGGAGCAATCCTGGCTGATGCTGCAGGAGCAAAATTTGCCTTTTCTAAAACAGACGGGGACTCTGAACCTCTGAGGTGGCACTGGAAATTGAATTACAGCACTTGAGCGCTGGCATTTACTCGCAACCCTTAAGGAAGATTAAACCAGTAGGCCAGGCTGGAGCTTTCCTCTCCTTTGCTAAACATAAACATTCATATTCAAATTGCTTTCGGATATATTTAAATCAATAAAAAACTCTGGATGATGGTCAATAGGGCAAAAAACAACGCCAACTTTTTAAATACACAGATGYAGTATATACATTAACCACGAAGCCTGGCTTAAACACAGCAGTATTTACTTTATACTGTTCAGAAACGTGGCTTGGCGACTAAAATTAATGGAACTTGTCTGGAGGACAGCATAAGCTTTCTAAGAGCTCTTTCAGCTTTAACTTATGCCCCAGTTTTGGCCTTTTTTTTTTTCCTTCAAAATCCCAATCTATGCAGCAGCACGCCTGTCCCAGTGGCACAGCAAGGCCATGGAGCCAGCATTCCTTCCAAGGCTCATGGGTCCGAGTGTTTTGGGAAGCCCGTTGATGGATTAGATATAGAAGAGGGACTGGTTTGGCTGAACAAACAAACAGCAAGTCCCCTCTTTACAATGACCAGCTCTGTGTGTGTCCATGTGTGTGCATGCACATGTGTAATCCCCTCCTGCCCTCCTCTGCAAACCTCTCTTACCTGGCATGGGGAAGGCTTCTTTAGGGTTACACTATCAGCCTCCTATGCACATGTACATCTTATCAACATATCTGACAAGATGGTACCTTTAAATTGAAATTCTCACTGTTTTATTCTACTATTACACTGGGAATGGGATCATGGACGGAAGTCCCAGGCTACACCTGAAGTGCACATCCAAATACATCATGAAGCGTTATGAGGAGGCACCTAGTTGAGTTCATCTTGGTGTACAATGCCATGCACTCAGCTGCTCTGCCAAGCTCTGACTTCCACATCCTGGCTGTGTGAGTAAGCTATTATTTGGGTTTCAGAAAGCTAAGATAGAACCCTAATAAATCCTGTAAGAGGGCAAATAGTCCAAGTAATTGATTGCTATCTTGTGTTATTCTGTCATAAGAAGGCAAATAAGCATTTTTAGCTACAAACTGTGTTGCAATCAAAAATTTTACACCAAATGGTCTGTTGAAAATTTCAGCCAAATTAATTAACAGTGAATACAAGAAGGAGTAAAGTCTGCATGCAGTTGTGTGCACTTGGTCTGTGCATAACAAAACAGGAAATCTCAGCACCCCGTTCCAATTAAGCAAAGGCTGATTTCTCATGGAACACAAATTTTCTACTTTTCCCCCAGAACAACCTTATACCGATGTTTTAAATAGTGGTAAAACATTGTTTTTAATTTCACACCTCACATAGCACAGTCAAATGCTTCATAACAACATAAACAAAACTTTAGGCAGAGCTTTGCGACTGAAGTCAAACAATGATTTCCCCCCCACAATATGCACTCAAGGTTTGCAGGAAGAATACAGAAACTTGTTGGCTAAGGCCACAGAAATGAGTTCTCTGGTGTTTTGGCTGCTGCTGCCAAACCTAGTCATGAATGTGTTAACAGTGGATGCATTGATCCAAATCCCATTATTCCCACCACGCATCAAATAAAGAATAATTTATTCTATTTCTGTTCTCCTTTTGGTTGTATCGTAGGATCGAACGACTTGCGACTGGGAAACAACACCGTGTTCTTCTTGAGAAAATGCATACCCATCTGAAAAAGCAGAAGAAGAAGAAAGAAATCAGTCACTGGAGTTGAGCTCAAGAGCACAGACCTCTTTTAGAAACAGTTTTAGGCATCACTGAAGTTGTGTGAYTGAGACTACAGCAACCCTGTTTTCTGCGCTGTGCCTCTGATGCTCAGAGCTGCGCACTGCCTTGCCCATGTGGCACAGGAAGGGTGTCTGCTGCCCGCTCTGTCCCTCTGCTCCCCTCCCCAGGCCAGAACAGTGCACACAGCCACCAATGCCCTCTGAGTCAACCTAATAAGCTACAGATTGATTTGAACACGCTCCCGTAGTACTCCCATAGTGGCAGAATTTCTCTAAAGACTTAACAGAGAAGTAGGGATTTGCATTTCAGCTTGACTCCTCTGAAGCCCGCTTGATACCAGCAGTTTCTCTGGAGAAAGGTGGGAATGTCTAGCTCACATTTTTCTCAACCAGATTTTTCTAGCCCAACCAGATTTTTCTCACATCTGCCTCTTAACTCCCCTCAGGATTTTTTTATTAACAATTTTTCAAGTGGAATCTGATGAGTGACACCGTGAAACTCTTGATTCTCTTGGTCAGTCATTTATATTTTGCATAGAGCAAACACACATTCTGGAGGTGTCTATTTTGTTAATCCTGCTAGCTAGCACAATCCTGTGGTCTCCCTAGAAACTACTCAGATGAAAATAACCACGTGCCTGATTTCTTTTGAAGTACTGTGGACAGGCAAGTGAAATTTTTTTATAGCATCTGGAAAACACCACAATGCTGGTAAAACAGTCACAAATAGCTAATGGGCCAACATAATGAAACAGCAGACAGACTTGCAAATGCGGCCCCACAGAAAATTCTGAATGGAAAACTATGGCAAAGGACAGGAGATTTTTTGACACCCTGAGTCACAAGCACAGCAGGAAATCTTTGCCAGTAAGTGGAGGGAATTCAAACAGAAATACATTGCTCCAGTCACATAKTCCTCATGGAAGTGATTGCAGGACAGTAAGAACCTTGATTTGATTACATGACCAATCATCCCAGCATCCCATTTAATTTTCCCTGAGCAGTTCCATGCCAATATACATACTGCTGCAGAGGCACAGGTTCGTTTTTCCTGCCTGCAGCTGAAGGTTCACAGAATACATTCATGAAGTGCAAACAGCCTTTTGGAAAAAAGTATGTCCATGCTGGATCATTGCAAAGGAAGTACGATGTACAAAACAGGCTTTCATTTTAAAAAGGGTAGATTCACACTTAAACAAACACCTCCAGTAGGTTTGTTCCATGTGAAGGGCCAGCATCCTGTTAGCATTTTTGGCTAAATTCTCCATGGATAAGTCAACTTGSTCAAAGACCACAAGCTTAAGCCCTAGAAGACTGAAGCCCATGTCCCATTACCTGATTTGCATCAAGGTGGCTTTGCCATATTTACTTATCCATGAGATCATCCAGCGTAATGGAGTCTTCAACTGCCCTAACTACTGCAAATCCAGCACTGACCACACAAGTCAGTCCTGGGTGTCATCKTCCCATGACCTGCTTAATTCCAGTGCTGCCACAGGCCTGCAGACAGCCAGGCAGCCCAACCACTCCGCAACATCAATGCAAAATTCAGTCAAAGGAACCTGTTCACCACTCTCACACCAACAGAAAACACCTTTATACAGGAAGAAATTTCAGGCTAAGATGATCTGTGATAAGAACACCAGGGGTATCCTTACATGTTCATGTCCCTCATCCATCCTGGACTATCAGCAACAAGGGTTTTGTGTGTATGTCATGGGAAAGGCTGTGACCCCCAAACTTCTCAGCTGAAGCTCAACATTTGGCAGCTCATGTAAGACTTTTCCTGTAGATCTCTATACAGGAAGATGAGTTCGTATTGCATTTTTTTATTCACATTACAATTAAAATTGAACTTCAAGCTGTTTAGGCAGCTGACTGTGCCTTGTGGAATCAAAATGCTGCAAACGCTTTAGTCCCATCTGCACTCCCCAAGCAGCTCTACATTTCCACTGCTTCCCGACCCCATCCAAAAACAATGAAAGTTTCCATCTGTCAGTTACTAGGGAACTTTCCGGAAGTTTGAACTTTTCCCCCAACTCCAGTTTTAAAACCACACCTATGAGCTTGCCTTGGGAACAAGGCCCTTATTGTTCAGCTGCCCTGCAGCAGCCCAAGGAAAGAGCACACTTCTTTGGGGCTTTCTGGGCACAACCCACTCACCCTCACAGAAGGAAGGACCTTTATACTCTGAGACTTTCTATTAATGGAGGAAAGAATATCTGTCAGTGGAGATTCACATTCTCATTAAATCTAAGGTTTCACTGGTACCAGATATTATCAGACAACGTACTRAATTTTAAAAGCATCCTGTTGGGTTTTCTTAAAGCTTTGATATTCCATGAGTAGATCTGAATCTAGTCTCCCATTAGGTCTCTAATTTAACACACTCTTTTTCTGTTCACTGCAATGGCTGTTCTGGTCTGTGCAACACTGGACTACAGCAACCATCTCGATGGGYGTGCCTCCAACACAGACAGCAACGCTGTGCAAGCTCAACAGCATTCTCATGGCAACAGCTTCCAAGACCAGGACCAGAAAGTGTCCAGAGGGCTCTTTTTATTCCAGAAGATCTCCTCATGGAAGGACTGCTTACAGTTTTAGTCACTTCAGGGATTTATTTTAGAGGCTTTCTACTCCTTGCACTCTCCTCTGACACACRCAAATTGTCTGCCCCAGGATTTGTTTAGGCCAGCCAGCAAGAGGGCAGTTGTCACTGGCAGCCCATCAGAACCCTCACCTGCTGCAGCGTTTCACTAGTTCATACTGCAGTGGTTTAGTACAGTCCAAAGTATAAAATGCATCCTCTTTTGTTTGCCTTTGGASAAAAATGCCCAGATTCAAATCCACTAAAACTTTTAGGGGGTTGGGGAGATGTGAGAGACTGGTTTTTTTTGTTTTTTTTTTTTTTCCCTTTTTCTCCAATCTCTTTTAGGAAATATTGCTTCTTGAATAGCAAAACTCTCTCTGACATAATGAAAACCAACACTGTGGTTTCACTTGACCAGCCAAATTCTGTCTCAGGCGAAACACTTGGTTCTGCAGAGTTTTTAAGSAGATTTGCTGTGATGTCACAGTTCACATTTACCAGTTAAAAAGTGAATGCTAACTCAGCTTTGACTCAGCAACCATCTTCTACTTAACCTGGGAAAGGGAAAGCTGCCTAAAATCCTGAACAGTTTGACTAATTCTTACTGAAGTAAATAATTTCTCTWCTGATAAACCATGCCTGTGTTTTCTTAAGGACCCAAGAGGAATTCCTGACAAATGGTCCCATCTCTTTAGTCTCAGATACCAACTTACTGGTATTTGCAAGTAGAAAGTAAGAGTCAGATGCCACAGCATCAAATTCTAAACCAATTATTTCTATTTCTTCTCCCAAAATTGATATTAAAACATTGCAACTCCACTGAACAGTCAACAAACACGTAGATTGGAAAAAATACAGAACATAAATTATATTTCAAACACAAGCAAGATAAGAGGGAAAAAAAAAGCATCTCAAGTAGCTCCCCTCTTGTTTTTCAAATAAAAATGCACTAGCAGAAAAGTGAAAGGAAGAAGATGTCTGCTAGTGGAGAATAAATGGAGGGATTAGAGCCCTCAGCATGAACACATTATTATTATTTATTATTTGTCAGCCCCCATACTGTGAAACGAACCTCAGATGACAGGTGCTTTCTCTCCACTGATTAATAAGGTGCAAACCATATACTCTGCATTCAGATTTACTCTATGAAATCACCATATTCTGTCAAAGGAAGAAGGATTTTCTTGGCTAGCATAGGAAGCCTGGGCCAAGTACAGCAATCCTCACTCAGGCATGGCTGTTGGCATTTCAGAGAGGGAGCTCTGCCAAAGCCGTGCTTAATGGGAGCAGACTCAGCTCTCCTTTTAAAGAGCACATTGAGACAAATGATAACTGAACACCAGCAGGGGCATTACAGGAGGGAAACTACCCTAGAAGGATGCTGTGGAATTTTCCTTATGGATGGAGGGTACCCTTCCCATCCTCTGGGAGCACAGGTGATACAGGTCAGTCATGCGGGAGGAAAGGGGAGGCCAAGAGTCATCTTTTATATCTACAGTTTGTCTAAAGGAGGTGCTGCTCTCACAAAGTCACAGCAGGGAAAAAGACAAGAACCTGGATGGAGACCTGGGGAAAACCTCACAGCCAGAAAACCCTTTTTGGAAATCATTATTGCTCCTTSCCTCAAGGGAGAGTCACACAGCAAGCTAAAGGGAAGGGTCCAAAGACACATCTGAGAGAAGCCTGGTAGCATTTCCTGCTCATTCTTAAGAGGTTTSAGAAAGCAGATGGCAACAGGGAAGGACCAATTTCACCAGGCACCTTCACCAGGAGGTGAGCACAGCCTGGGGAGCAGTGCTGTCAGCACTGCCTACATGACTGCACTGAGATGGTTTTATTTTAGCACCTGGGCTTGACAACCATATGCAACTCTTCCACTAAAGTCAGGAGCTTCACGCTTCCTTTTTTTTTTTTTCAGCTTTTCACAAATGTCCCAGAAAGGAACCATGTGATCTTTGACAGCACAGCCAGTAGATAGATTTCTTTCATGTTTCTGGCAGGTCTATACAATTCAGGAACACAAAAAGCAAGAAAAACAGCCATGAAGGTTTTACTTTAAGGACATACCCTTCCAAATGGACAGGGCTACTCTCCAAGGCAGCCACTCTGAGCCAGTTCCTTTAATGACAGGAAGTGTTTGAGAGACTAATCCTGGATGGCACTCCCATATGGCRCTGCCATGGCACTGGCTGTGCGGCTCTGTTGCCCACTTTGGGTGCTGGACCCACAAGAGTCTGGTGCTGTATGGCAGCCCCCCATCCATACATCATGCCTTAAGGTCCTGTGCTGTGCTAATGCTTTTGGAGAAGGGCTGGCTCACCAACAGAGAGCCGAGGAAACACACAGGGAGCYTCTGCCTCTTGTACAGAGCTGTGTAGCCTTACCTCAGTCAGCTCTTTGCTCCCACCATTGACCACCAGTATTAGCCCAGAAAATTCCTGTGAGATTTTTTTACCTTTCCATGTAACTGGAAACAAAGCTGTTTAGGCATTGTGTCCTCCCAAAACATMTGGAAATGGTTGCTGTCAAAAATAAAGTAATTTCCAACCCAGTACTGCATCTTTACAATCTGTGCTACCAAATGTAATCCCATTTTCATTCCTTGTTGGGACCAAGGCAATCCATTTGCTTAAGCTTTTGTCAGCTCTAACTAAACAAACCATTTTTCTCCTTTATATGTAAGCAASAGATTCTGAGTTGAAGTCACAAAAGCAATTTTTGGTCTTCACAGCCTGGGAATTTAGGGTCTGGTGGAAACATACGAACAGTTCAAGACTTCAAACAGAGTGCTTGTAGTGTGATTTAAGATACTGGCCCGGCATGTCAAGGCTACTGCCCTATTCATCAAGTCTTTGCTTTGAAGATTTCTAGCATTTAGTAAACAGTTGTACAATCCAGGGTTGTGAAAACAGCACATATGTTCCCTGGATTTTACATAGCCTTGTACATATAGCAGCTATGCAACACTGGAAAATAATATTTGACAAGGGATGACAGAAGTCATGGAACATCACAAAAATCACAAAAATCATCTTTCAATCCTTTCAATCCCAGCTTCATAGTCAAAATTTATGTTCATGTGAAAAACAGATTGCTGATTGTAATCTGTCCTGACTGGCCTGACTCATTTAGCACTTAATCATTTGCATTTATAGGGAAGCTGGTTATCCAAATTAGGGTTTATTTTGATCTCATTTTTCTTTCCCAATAGCTGTTTGCCTACTAACAACCTGATGATGTGTTCTTTGAGATTAAAGCACATATTAAATCTGACTAGCTACCTCCTGGTATAGCTCCTTTCTGCACTGCTTCACAGGTTTCAGATTGTGGTTAAGTCTGCACAGCAGACTATTTTGACAGCCATTTATTTGTGCATTTTATGGATTTCTTCTGCCAATTGTTGCTTTTGCAATCTCCTCAAAGAGCATGCTTGCATGACCAAAGCCATGTTGCTATCAGCATCCCTGGCTCCTTTATACAAAGGATTAAATCTTTGCAGAAATGTGGTCCAAAGGGCTGCTCTGCTCACCGGCCTCTCTTCCCAGACGTAGTGGGATTGATTGCCAAAGACCCCACATCCCTTAACAATGATGGCAGCCTTCCAATGGCTCTATCAAGGACAAACACTATCAGATCCATCGCTGTCCCATCCCTTCTAGTCAAATTTCCCATGGAAAACAAGAATACCTCAGGTATTACCCCAGCCCTGTCTCCATGACCTGAGCCATAACAGTTCTGCTACAGAAGGAGACACAGCCAGCAATGAAATTTGACTCCTCTGTGATTCTTAGGCAGTCAGGGGTGTCACTTCCTCTGCGATTGCAATACAAACCCCAAATCCTGAGCGTCTGCCCCTTGCCCTGTGTGCAGCAGTACTGCACAATGAGGAATTTACTTTCTTTAGTAAATAAGCCTATTGATACCACCAGTTTCATCACAAGAGAGACTGCATTTGCTCACTAGAAAGGGCTCACTGGACTCCCTGGTCCCTCAATACAGCATGGTCCTTTGGGGCATCGGGCCTGCAGAGCTGCTAGAGATGATTTTAAAYACTGTGGAAGCCTTTAAAACACTGACAAAAACCCATCAGGCCCAGCAGACACAGGAAGATAAATAAATGGATGACTTCTACATCAACAAGAAATGCCATTGATTTGAAGCAGCAGTAGTAGCCAGTTGTAACATTGCTTGTCTTCTCCCAGCAGCAGACAAAGAGGGAGAGGGAGAGAAGCAGCTCTGCAGGCCATAGCTTTCCTCACCAGCAACACACAGAACCCTAATGGCATCCCTGAAATATCTCTGTATTATCAGCTAACCACAGCTAACATGACATTTCATACAGAAATAATTTCTATTAAAGCTAGGCTCTACCACAACATTTACTTTGCACAGAGTTTTTGATTTTTAGACTATTCTTAAGACTATGAGAATTCTACCTTTAGAGAACCTGCATACTGGGATTCTATCATTTGGGCCTGGTGATTGAATCCCAGGGAATTAACCACATTTGAGCTCCCCTTGCCTAGGGCCAGATACACTAATTCCACTTCCAAATGTACGTGTCTTGCTTGGCAGCTCAGCCTCRGCGCTAGATTATCTCTACCTACAATTTAATTAAAAAATAATCACCCTTGGCTTCCCTGATTTGGGGCTAGGCTGTGAAACAGAGGCGGAYGSGAGCCGCTACTTACGTGACACGCTTTGCTGGACAGAATGAGCACGGAAAAGGCTYGGAGGAGTTTTCCTGCCAAGCCTTTTTAACAAATGGTCACGTTCGTTCACGCTAAGGGAGACAGAAAGAGAGAAAACACACCAGTGAATAACCAGATCATTTCAAGGTAAAAGTCGACTGTACTTAAAGTACTTACCAGCTTTGACTTTGTCAGTGCTAAAGGTGGTTGTAGCATGAAAAAGAGTTTTCTCTTTCTTAAAACTGCACATTATGAAGAGAACTCCTCCTTTCTAAGGACACTTTGTATAAATCTACTTTTGGCCAATTCATCCCTAATATCACCATCATTGTGATTTCTGAATGTGTGATGCCTCTAAATTATTACGAACCATATCAGAAGTCTGACATCGAGTGATATGGAACACTAAGAAGATTTCTCTTTAGTATTATGCACATGAATCACAGCATACACAAATTGCCTTAGAGAGAAGGAGCAAAGCATTTTCTCTTAGCACAAGGCAGAAGGCTTCTATCACACCTGCAAAATGGCCTGAAGCAACCAAAGATAGGACCCATAGTTAAATATGTCTTCTAAAGAATGCTCTCATTTTAACCTCCCATATGAAAAGAAAACTTTCTATCCAGTTTCTTTTATTAAAAACCTCTTTGGTTTACACAGTTCTTGTCAGAGGCCTGAAAAAATTACTGTTGAATTTACAAAAAGTGAAAATACAAACTTAAGGTGAAAAACACAGTATGCTCACAACAGGTTTAACATACCTACAAGAATTATTAGAGGCACTCTCCACTTCGATTTTTGTAAAAAAACAACACTTGCTTCATCAAGAACTTGATGCCCAGAGTTAAAAAATGATGACTAAGATCCTGACCTTTCAAAGCACTTAATTATGTATATGAGTCCCACTAAGTTCAATGGGGTTTTAAAATAACATAGGCCTTCAAATCTCATTGCACTGGAGCCTCAAGTAGCTTATGTATCAGATTATTTTCAGAAAGATATTAGAGTCTACTTTGGTTCAAAGTTCTCCACAACTGGTCTGTTTATTCCTCCTCACCCTTGTTCCTGACACTGAGATGAAGCTAGTGCAGAGAAGAGATCTGTTTGCTGGTACAGCTCCTGGCAGCGCCTTTGTTCCATTTGCCCCACATTTACACTGTGTCTCCATTTTCCCAGTCTGCTTTTTCTTTCACATCTTTATTCACAAGGAGCAATTGCACTGATTATGCTGCAAACATGGAGACACACCTGAATGCCAATGCTGGTATCTTCCTTGGGTTAGATTACAAATTCACATGCATTTGGTGTATGAAATGGAAATCCCAGCAAGCGCAGCTGCTGCTGTCGACATGCTAACAACAGCTTTAAACAAACAACTCCCTTTCACTGAAGCAGTTTGCTAACTTCAATCAGGAAAGTAACTGAAGAATCTCTGAGATGCCTGTAATATGTAACCCAGCCATGCAGGCTTATATTCCACTTAATAGTCCATTAGGGCAATAGCCAGGCTCACAGTCTTCTGTTCAGTGCATAATGAGGTGTCCATAAAAGACAGGGTGGAATCTTTCTCTTTTTTCCTGTGATCCCCGAGCTCACACATCTGAACTAGAAGCTTGTAAAACCTATGGACTCCTCCTCAAAATCTTTACAAACTCTAAGCATTTTCAGACACTTGATCTCTTCCCCTCCTTCCCCTGGCACCACAGAATCACACCTGCAATGGGTATGGCAGGTTGCTTTCCCTGCCTGCGGTCAGCAGTATTCCCTCAACATAAAACAGAAGTTGATAATAAATTCTGAAGCAAAAGTATAGATTCCAACTGAGTTTGTCAAACAAACGCTAACAACTCTTGGCTCAGGAGACCTGCATGTGTTCAAAGAAGAAAGGATCAGAGGTTTCCATTAAAACTAGGGTTACAGCATGAAAGCTTCTAAAAATCTTGGAGGACTCAAGTGATTAAAAAAACCAAGATCAGTTTCTGGCTGTAAGAAAATCTAGTACATACAGAAAGAAGTTTATAACTGTTCCAAGCAGGCAGCATGGTGGAAAACACATACTACAAAAAATCACCAGGTAAGGGTGATGCCATGGAAGGCACAAAGCAAGACATGAGACTTCTCTAACCTCCCTTGCTTAGGAAGTTGACAACCTGCAGAACCAGCCACTACCAGTGATGCTGTACTGCACAACCTCCTGCTGACTGCAGCAGACTGCTGGGTAACTTGTTAGTTTAGTGAAACACTGTCTGAACACACTGCTGTTCCGTGAATGAGAGAAGTGCAACACTTGTTCATGTTCTGCAGGCAAAGAACATGTAGGAAGACTCTTTTCTATCTCAGTAGGAGGATGATTTAAAAAAGGAAACTTAAACCAATCAAAAATACTTGTTGTAAGGGACAAATAAGCAATATTTGCCACAAAATTCTTACACTGAGAATGGAATCAACCACAGCAGAAAATCTCACAAGGAAAAATTCTTCATCTGCTTGCCTACCATGCAGCAACCAATGAAGTATAGACCAGTAATGCTTAGCCCCTCAGGCTTCTGCATGCAGTGTGTAGAGGAAAGCCTGCTGTCAAGTGACCTCTGAACAGGAGTGACACATTGCAGCTCTAAGAATGCCAAAACTGTGCTATCTTTGACATTGATAATTATAATCAACAAGTTCAAAACTGAAGTCACATCTGATTTTCCCATTTAGGAAATTATATTGGATTGCATCTATGCAGAGAAAGAGAAACTCACAGCAGAATTAGAAATTTGTGGTTTAAGTATGAGGGATGACTAAACAGACTGCAACTCAAGACCACTCAAGTACTATAAACCAAACCTTTAATACATAGAAGGTAATGCAACACAGTTCTTCTGAAATTGGATGAGTATTTGATTTACTTACAGATATTAGATCTCCCAATAAAATCCCTGAAGGGAAAGTGAAGTGGCTTTCTTAACTACTAAGTGCACTCATACAAGTCCCTGCTTTCAGGAAAGGTTTCTGCCTGCTGCTAACAGGTAATAAAGTGAAGAGTTCTCTGTCTGCCTCACACTTTGATGCAAAAGTAATGACAACACTGGGCTCACAGTTAGGCCTTGCTCACAGAAATACTGCTTGTAATTCAATCCCAAGCATTAGCCATGATTTTCAGATTTAATTCTGCTTTCTAGTGACTCTGAGCCAGGACCTAAACACTCCCGTGGGGGCTAAGGATGGCACCTTCAGATGCATTGAGGCAAAAGGATAAGAGATGATGAGATCACACTCTGAATACAGGACAGTGGTGTTCATATTCTGGAACTCAAAAATCTTGTCAGAATGGAAGAAGTCACAAATCCAGACACTCTTATGGAAGCCAGTGACACGGAAAATGACAGTGAAATATGCTTTAGCTGGTTAGTCAGTGACMTCTGAGGGGGTAAGGGAGAGGCACCATCTATCTCTAATTACATGAAGGACAAAGGACACAGACAAAAAGCTTTGAACTAAATATATACTTGACTAGAACAAAAACTGCTAAAAGGTCCCAATTCTGAGGGTTTCTATGAAAAAAAAAAAGATTTTAAAAAATCATTAGTCAAGTCAGCCAAAATCAGATTTAGTTGCTATCAATAATGCAGAATACCTTAGGCCAGGAATACCTTTCTGATGGCTTCATAAGAGAGTCAAGATGACTTCTGCCTGCCTGGAAGTCTGTGCTAGCAACATCACACAAATTCATTAAGTGAATGACAAATCAAAAGGTAAACTAAAGGCAACATGTTATTTCATAACAATGTTTTCAATGCCATAAATAAAACGACTCTTCCWTCTTCCTATCTGAATTGCTCTAAGGTGTCAAGGGAGACCTTCATTTTAGTTTTGTATTCTCTTCTTCTTATCCCTCACAAAAGCAAACAGCCCTTAAATCCAGGCAACAAACATCTGGCTTTACACATTCAAATGAGATGCATCAAAACAAACAGAATAATTCAAAGCTGACCACAAGGTCCTGCTGTCTCATTTGCTCAAGTAATTAAAAAAAGATGAGCTTCACCACCAATTAATCTACTGAGCACTAATTAGCGTTAATGAGGATTTGGGGTATTTGGTATAGTTTGACCCAGAATGTCCTCCTGAGTCCCTTAATTGACTGGTGGCAAAAGGTGGGATCACAAAGATGGGAAGGTTAAAGTGGATGCAGGTGTCTCTTAAAATTGGATCTTCCCTTTGAAAACACATGCATATCCCAGTTAAAAAAGAAACAATAGAAATTCAGAGCCCTCCTTYTCAAAMGCTGAATTCTGGTTAGTGTTTTGTTACAATTTGCCAGAGGAGATACAGAGCAGAAGCACACCAAATAGGCAAATACGCTCAGTTGCCACTGGTTTTAACTCAATGCCCTTCTGGATTATGAAGAATTCAGTCAGATACAGACATTAGAAATTAGTTGGTTTGTTTCTGCTTTTCCCCTTTCCAGAAGGAAGAACTGAGGTGCCTAGTGAAGCCTTACCAGGGCTGCTAGAGATGACACAACTGAAGCACACAAGCACATTTCCCAGCTGCCACCCCTGTGCCAAAAACAYGCCAGGAACTCAGGGCAGAAGCTTGGCTCTCGAGTGCAAAATACTCGGGGTCCATGGTAAGCCCAGAGGACAAGAAAGCTGCATGTGTTTTCCTTATCATCTGAACACCTACAAAGCCCTCACTACACTGCCTGTAGGTGCAGCATCACTGGTTCTTGCACCCTACAGTGGTGCTGCAGCAGACAGTCACAGGTAAATCATTGCTCAGTTTGGTTTAAACCAGAAAATCTAAGTCTCCAAGGCTTAGGCTGAAGTTCTGCCCTTAACTCCACAGCCTCCCTCCTACCCATAAGTATTTTCAAAAGAAACAGCAGGTAGACCCTTGTTCAGTCTCTTTGCTTCCACTGGCACACACTCTGCTAAAGACAGCCTGAGAAACTCTGGCTGGCTTGCATTATTCTCCTGTTGGAGGAAACATCTTGCAACGTGTTGCCCTCTTGCTGTGACAGCAGGGACAGGAAAGAATGAGAGGGAGGGGAGAAATTTTTGTAAAATATCCCATGTGGCTAAACACAAGGTAAAAGATTAGCAAGTTTCTGTCCTTGTCATCTTGCCCTGTGTATTGAATTTTGAGGGGAAAAGAGGGTACTCTTCTCTCTCTTTTTAAATTTTAGAAATAAAACATAATACTTGATCTCTTCCATGCATTTCAAACAATAACTTACAAAAAAGTTTGCTGTGTCTTGCTGACATGTTTCTGTCACTGAAAATCTCATCAACATAAAATAAAAAGASCAAGAAGATAGGTCTGAAGTAGACCTCTCCAGCTTTGATCAATCCTAATCACCAAATCCTTTACAAGCAGACTGTTCATTTTCATTTCAGTCTCTTGGCTCTCAAACTCCCTTATGTGCCTTCTGAAGAAGAATCAGAGGTTCAGGCGCAATGGCTTCTCCCCAAGTACACCTGGCAGAGAGGCCTTGCAGATCCCTCTCTGGCTGCTAGGACATGGCATGTATTCCTGAGGATTTATTCACAAGTTCCATCTCACCTTTCATGCAACATAACACTGCTTAAAGGCTTACAGCATCRATCACAGTGCTGGCAGACATAGAGCAAGAACTGTACACCAGGCAGAGGCAGTGGCCACACCTCTGTAATTGGCCAGAGGAAACAATTGTTCTTCCTCAGATATCCCTTGCTGGATGAGGGCRTCCCCCCAGAACCACCCCAGGCCTCGGTTTAACGTGGGTTTTTTTAGTTTAGAATTGTTAGAAGTTATACAGTGGGCAGAGACATAACTGGCATAGGCTCAGCATAAGGAGAACRTTAAAAACAACAATATTTCAGACCAGGAATTCAAAATTCAAGCATGCAAATCATCTGAAATGCAAGTCACACTAAGGCTGAGGGCTCAGCAATACTCTACGCTCAYACACACAGAACATCCCAGGGCTGTGGAAGAAAGGCCCAGCTGGCTCAGAGAGCAATTGTATCTCCATCCTCTGGCTTCAGAAACATCACAGAGAGGATTCAMCCTCCTACAGAACTGCCAAAGTGGCAACGAGGGGCTTCTGCTGGCTTCCCTCTCTCGATCCACAAAGAGGAGATGTTATTTTTTGTTATCTACATTTGATTGCAGGAATGTTTTACTCTGAGGTCAGAGTAGGAGGTCTTTTTAATTTAAAAGGCAAACAGGCATTACTGATAATGAAGCGGCAATGTAATCAAAGGAAATCTCTGGAGCATTTCACAAGGAAGTGTCTGAGGCATATAAACAGTAAAACAAAAAAACCCCAGCATTTTCTTTGCAGAGTCAGCGTCTACAAACACTGCTCCTCAATCACTCTGGATCCAGCTGAAATAGACATCCCAAACCACACTTCTTTTGCATTTTGCTGTAAATACTCAGCACGCCATTAATAAAAACCCACCACTAGGACACCAAAGGGTCACCAGGCACAAACCACGGGGGAACGAAGACAGAAGTGCTGCCTGTGCCACYTGCAGGCTGGGAGGTGCCAGAACTTACCTGTCAGAGGTGACTCCTGCAGCAGACAGCCAGGATTTAAGGAGTACCAAGTCCTTGCTGAGGGCTCAGCAATAGCCAGCTTTCCAGAGAAGCTGAGCTCTTATGTTCAGTGCCATGGTGTAGCACTTACAGACCATCTTAGTGCAACAAGCTCCCCTCCAGGTACTTCCAAAGCACATGTGAAAGCCACAGAGTAACCTTCCCTCTTTATACATTGTACTTGACGTTATCCAGCCAAAATGCCTGATAAGCATCAAATGTATCTGGATGTGTCGCCCTGCAAGGCTGACTTGGAGCATATTGAGAGCAGCCAGTTCTCCAGTCCATGAGAACATGGGGTATTGACCTCAGCCCACAGGCAGCTGCAAGTTTTTTATCCTGCCTGGATGCGAAAAGGTTAACAGAGGGCCATACACCCTCAGCAGCAGCCCCATGATGTCCTGGTGGTAACTATGGCTAAAGCAGCTCCTGCCCTCACCAGTCAGTAACCTGACAGTGCTCCCCACACCACCCCACTTCTTTCAGCTCACACATCATATGGATCCAAGTGGAGCTGATCCAGAGGAGCAGCTGGGGCAAAGATGGGCAGTATGACCATGGCTGGTAATGAGTGGTTTGGGAAACTGTTAAGCCAGCCTAGCAGCCACATCAACAGAAACCCAAGGATGCATGGCCCTCACCAAAGCCCTGAAGAAACACTGCTATTCCAGACTGTGACTAGGCTTGGCAGCATGCTACTCCAGCCAAACAGCAGCTCTCCCTCTGTGTCCCAGAGCTCTGCACAGAGGAGCACCTGCAGCCAGTGTGCAGCAGCAGCACCCAAGGCAGGTGCYCACAGGTCTGCCTGCATTGCCACACCACCCTGTACCCCTGACAGAATCACTCTGCAGCAGCAGAYAGAGGCCAGGACATGCAGTAAGCTTCATCTGCAGCACACAGATCATGTMTAGAGTTCTGGGGCCAAATTCTCCACTCTAAATCCACAGAATCCTCTTCAAGTTGGTCCTTTAAGTTGTATGGCTAAAAGCAGGACAAAGCTTTTCCTTTTCATGATAAGCAAAGATGATTTACATTTGCTTTTTTTCATTAACAATGTCTTAAGGCAGAAAAGTCAGATCCTTCAATTCCTAAAATCACTAGGACAATCCATTTCAGCCTTCATTTTTGAGACTGGTATTCCTAAACTTCTTTCAAAGACTACTTACAATGATACTGGGTTTGTGTAACAAGGTTTTGGTAGTCGAGGCTAGAGGGGGGTGCTTCTAGGAGAAGCTGCCAGAAGCTTCCCCCATGTCCTACAGAGCCAATGCCAGCCACCTCCAAGATGGAATAACAGTGCAGGTTTGATGGGCACCTAATGTCCAGTCAGGGTGAGCCCACTGTAAAAACACCAAGCACCTTTTAAAAATATAATCTAAAAATAGGAGTGTTAAGCATCACATGCCTCTCTGAAATGCASCAATCCTAAGAAAATAATGGAGGTCTCTCTCTGCTTAAAGTACCCTTCATTTCCAAGCTCTGCAAACACTACGCACTTGTATATGCATTTCTTTGGGGGGTGGAAGACAGACATCGTTGTCAGATGTCCTAAAGTCAGCTAACTTAAATCAAAACTTGAGGCTGCCCAGTTTTGCCCTCAGCCTTCCCAAAACAGGGGAACTGACCCACTTTAAACGTCTGAGAAGCAGAAAAGGCTAAATGTGGCCTGCTGCTTTTCAGCTACCCTCCTTTCGGTATCAGTGCTGTTGACTTCTTGTCCCTAAGTGCCTCACTTTGCACTTACTCTMCTGGGTGCTTGGTCATATCCTTTGCAGATAAGGTGGCAATACAGTTGCAATTATAACATTCTTTTCCTACTCAYTCATTTTTTTCAGAAGTAGTCACCTTGGAGGGTGAAGTCTTCCATGCTTGGTCTCTCTGTATAGATTTTTTCTGGTTTGGGGTTTTTGTGTGTGGATTTTTTAAATATCCAAACTTACTGGTTTTCTAGAAGYTCACTTAAATACCTTTACTGAAGTTAAGAATACTTCCGTCTTCAAAAACTCTAAACTCCTCCTATCAGCTTTTTTTTTTCTTTCTTTTCTTTACAAAAAAGCTAAAGAACAGCTCAGGGCAACAACAAAAAAATGAAGCTTGAAAGTTTCATGAACACAATTTAGAGCACAGCCCAGGCCATTTGGTTGAACTGGGAAAAAAAAACCCAACAAACCATCCAAATTGTTTTTCTTTAAGCTTTTAAGTATTTTGTAATTGTCCACTAAATATTTAACACCTAATACAACTTGTGTTTTCTTGTTCTTGCTACACTTAACTTGGCACTTTATTCTTTACTGCAAATCAGAGAGGAGAATGCAGACTGTCCTACCTCTCTTCTGAGACTGGGTTAGCCAGCAGAGGAGTCAGCGTCCAGGCAGACTGCTGAAGCCATTAGGCTGGAWCAGTTGTTATGGAGCAGTTCTCCTGCTGTGCAGCCTGGAGGGAAGATTTCTTCCTCCCTCCCCTGTGGAGCTCCTCAGTGCCCAACCCAGTAAGTCAGGATTARGCATCAGAGAGATTGGCCCCTTAATCAGTTTTAACTCTCATCTTGTAATGTTCCTTTTTCCTAATCTTTCTTTTCAATTTACAACTTCATTCTGCCCTTTGTTCTAATACTGTACCTCCATCAACTTTGACTTTGATAGCAGATTTGATCACAGCTCTAAATCCTTCTCCAGGTCACCAGGTTTTAACCCTATTTGTGCAGTGGATCTCCCTCAAGGTTACATGATAACTACAACCAGGATGGCAAATAATTAATTGCACTGGAGAAGGGGAATGTCAACTCTAACTGGTTTGCACTAGCAAGCAGGCACTTGGGTCCCCAGTGCCAGTGGGAACGTGGTAACTCCCCCTTCAGACCTCCGGCCAGCTTATGAAYCCCTTTCTGTCCTCTGCCCCTCCCCACCTCTGCCCCACAGCATCCCCAAAGTGGAATCAAACCTGGTAATTTCAAGTGCCTCACACAYAGGGGTTAGAAATGTCAGAAATAAATGGTACACATTAAATGAGGAAATAATGTGATGATTCCTTACTGATATGGGACAGAAGGAAGAGAGAAAAGGACAAGCATGGAATAAAAGAAAATTATGTTTTTTCCACCTTCCATACATGAATGTTTACCATATGGAATCAAAGAATTTAAAAAAAAAACCCACTGATATAATTTTATGTGGTTTTTGCTAGTAAAAGGAGTCTAATATCTTTTTACTAGAAAAGCTGCAAGGAAAAATCGTAAATATGCCAGTCACTTTCTTGTGTATGCTGGTGGAGAAATCGCGCCTTTCCTTCCCAGAAATGGTGCAAAGAACATCTGGAAAAATTGATAAAAAGGATGCTGAGATTTCAAAACCCCAAATACACCTCTCCCCTCTTCAACCTCATTTTATACTCAGCTGCAGTGTATGGGCTGGATTCAGATCACAGTCATGCACATCCTGAGTAAATACATTGAAGTCAACACATTCATGAAACAAGAATTTTGCTCCAAACATCCCATGCTGTTTAACCAGCTGAAAGCACAAGACTGAGTTTGATTCAAGTAAGATTCACTGCACCTGCTGATGCAAAGGGGCCTCAATGGCATGGTCTCCCTATTCCAGCAGATATAACTTGGGGTCCATCAGTACAGAGAGAGTACTTCGAAATACAATGAGCCCAAGCCTCACTCCTCTTGATCCTAATGAAAAAGCTTGACTCTTCCTCAGGAGGTCCTCACCTCATTCATTTATTTCTTAAAAGTTAGGTCTGTTTTACCATTTCTGCCTCTGTCAGTGAGAAGCTGAGCCTCTGCCACTCAGTTCTCTGCACAGCCACAAGCTCAAGGCAGGTTTCCTGTGTTGCCCTCTTGCTCCTCCCCAGGAACCTGTGGAGCAGGGAAATCTCCACAGGTGCCTGCGTCAGCTCACTGATTACCTACCATGTTACACAGCTACTGAAATGAGACAGGCACCTGCCCTCACACACCAAATAAAACCAAGGCCAAGATAGATAATATAACTTGCTCTCAGGGTGAGAGCTGGTCACGAACTTTTCACCGAAGCAACTGGGTTAGATTTGTTGAGAAGTACTAAAATGAGAGAGAATCTACACCAGGATGTCTCCTTGTTGAAGACAGACAATGGAGAGACTGTGGGGAGCTGCTGTTTTAGGTGCACTGGAAAAAACAGTGTTTGTTTTATGATACGGAGATGAAAGCGGCACCACAGCCATTGCCAGTGGGTGTCTGAGAGCAGCCAGAGTAAAGGGGCATACAGAAAAATGCTGTGCAAACACACACTGCAGCTATACCTTGCTAGGTCTGTAGTCACTTCCCTTCACCTTTGTTCAAGGCAAGACTCTGCCTCCCAGATTTCCGACTCATTAGAAGAAATTCTTCCCAATACTTGAGCGATGCAGGCACTTTTCTGCATCAGCCCAGAGAGGTCCTTCAGCTCCTCGTAAAGTATGCAAATCATGAAAGCCACATTGTTCTTCAGTATCAAACAATCTAATCCTGCCCACCAACCAATTAATAACAGGACAGAAAAACAACCCAAAAGCCACTTTCAAAGGGAGCTCTCTGGCAATTCCAAGACAGAGAAACCCTCTGGAACAGGAAATCTACTGTCACAAAGAGGGTGCTGCACAGCTTTGCTCACTCTCCATTAGTTGGCCAGTGGAGCAATAAAGTAACATGGGTTTCCAAAGCAAAGTTTGCTTTGGTGCCTAATCAGGCTTTACTCCACCTGAACTCTTGCTGACTTCAATGAGAGGGTAGATGGARTGAAAAATGAATGAGGACTTGAAGGTTTGGCCCTTTACAAGCCAAGATTTAAGTTGTAAACTTGCTTAAAGACACAAAAATCTCTGCAGCTGAAATCAATGCTGCTTTTGAACACAAACCTTATTTGTTTTCTTCGTGTAAATCTTTACATGTTAGCATGATTACATCTGTTGGGCAGGTGTCTCCTCATGTCCATGTTTGCTTTGGCACATGAGTTGCCCCTCTCACCTCTCCAAATTCATGAAAATTTAGCGTTAAATCCTGGCTTTTGTTACATGAGAGTGCCAGAGAGCCCCTCTCCCTCCCTAACCAAGGCGTGCTCATGTCACAGTTGGGCTGGAGTCCAGCCCAGTACCGCCAGGTGCCCAGGCTGGGGAAGGCAAGTGTGGGTACTCATCTTCCACAGGCAGGAAAGCATGGCATGGGATCCATCCTAGCCCCTTACTGCATACTCACTCTCCTGCTTCTCAAGCTATTTCTGGAGTTTCCAGTTTTCCAGCTACATGCTCACCCAGATTAATTCCCAGGGGAATTAATCTGACTCTTGGMATTATCTGACTTTCTCACCATCCCAGCCTCTACCAAACGTAAGTTGTCCAGATGAGACATATAAAGTAATAAGAGCATGACCTGTTACAGCTCAAGACTATACACTTCCTATCACCTCCAAGCATCACTTTAATGCTATTTGCAAGGTTTCTGGAACCCAGCTGTAGTGCCCTGCACAAACCAAACAGTTCCTCATCAACCACTTGCCTTGCTGTTGATTCCCAGCCACAGCAGGGAAAAAATGTGCACCTGCCTTTTTAGAGCAATACAAGCAAATTCAATTTTAGAAACTGTTCAAAGGGCCTACGATTCAGAAAGATATAACTAGTGAAGAGCACTAGTGAAGACATTTTTTATTATCCCAGAAGAATGTGCCTTGCAAGAACAGCTGTCAGGGTGAAGATCCTCTGAGACAGGATATGAATATACAGGTATCAAGTGGCACACACAGCTCGCCCAGAACTCCTTCCCCAAGCACAGCAAGGACGCAGGTGATAGCTGCCCACATTTAACAGCATTCAGCTGAGACACAGCAAACTGTTGGCATCCTCTTGTGCGAGTCTAGACACACTCACTGCTTTCCAGGCTTTGCAAACTGCTTTTTGTTTAGCAGACTAGTTCTGAACACTCAGATCTTGCACCTCATTTTTTGTCTAAGATCTAGGAAATGAAAAAAACAATTAGCTCCCTAAATCCTGCTCTTATCTATAATTGGGTGTGAGGTTTTTTTTGTTGTTTGTTTGTGAAAAACACTGAACAAAACCAGTGTCCACCATGTAGGCCAGGAAAATAGACCCTGATGACAGCCAGCTTATCTTCCACAGCTGCCTGAACAAACCAGCACCTAATGGGCATGTTCTCAGGAACACTTCCAGTCAAGGACTGAGGTGACAGATGGACTCGTGCAGTTTTTACACAGCTTTCTATTTTCTATTAGAAATGAGAAGAGTCCTGTTACTTTCCCTTCCTGCACAGTGTCACATTGCCAGAAATAAYCCAAGAGCAATGTGGGCAGGAGGGGAGAGCAGAGCATGCACCTTAGCACACGTTTCCACCAGCTTMAAGGAAATAYTTTAAAAATAAGGAACATGAACCAGAGAGTCTAACTGAAGAATGCTCCCACTCTATTTCTTTCCCACCCTCACCCTTCCCTTTGGACAAGCACAGGATTTCTAGCAGGTGTGAAAGAGCCATGAGACAAACAAAAGAGATGAAAGACAGAACAACTCTGAAGAGGAGTGGGGAGGCCACAGCACAAGCACAGCACACCAGCTCCAAGCAGGCAGAGACACTCTACCATTATCTAGTTCACAGATGGACCACCCAGAAAATCTGGGAGCAATTAGGAATGAGAACAAACAAATGCATGGAAAGAAGGGGGGAAGGAAAATGGGAAGGAGGGCCAGAAGAGATTCCTTACATCATCTCCATGCAAGCGTTTCGAGAATGAAGTGAAGCTATATGGAGGAGGAATGCAGATGAAAGAGTTTGCAGTGAGAATGCAATAAAGTAAAAGGCTACGAAAACATGGAGTGTATGAATGAATTACAACATGGCCATGAAATTTACAGAAAGTCAGGACAGTGTGTAAACAGAGAAGAAACCCATCAAGCTCTTGGAGACACAGACATGCACATATAAACAGATCAAATGCTGACTGTCTCTCACTGTTAACAGCAATTCGACCCACCCTGCAACCCAAGGATGCACCAGGCACAAAACTGACTCATGCTCCCCTCTGACTGTCAATGACAGGCACTAAATACTGGCAGGAAAACACAAATGCTTTGAACCAGCACCAGTATAAACTCACATAAATGCATGGATAGGAGCCACAGCAACATCCAGGCAACTCACAGAGCTCATACCRAAGCTATGTGCCTGGGAACAATCAGTTTTCTGCTGGTCTGGTTTCCACTTACCTGGCATCTAATCACACTATTAGTCAGCACTTCACAACACCAGGTTACACCTTTCTTGTCTGGGGAGACTGACCTGATTTTGGGACCAAGTGCTTTGGCTTCAACTGACTCAAAAATGACTGCTCAGCCTTCTAAGAACAAGGCCCATTATTTAATTAAATGCCTGATATTAAGCATCTTTGTTGGTTATAATTGTGGCATAGAAGGTTCCTTTTGTTGCTGCAAAGTTTGCTTTCTCTTCTTTAATAATTTGATGTGCAGTTTGTGAGTTTTGCTAGTGAGCAGAATTTATAAACTCTGTTTTGCTGGATCCAAGAGTTGCAGTAGAAAAATTACTCAAAAACTGAAGATACCAAATGTTTTGAAGTGATCTTAATCAATAACACTGTGTTTACTTTGTCTTGGCCTCTGAGAAGCAAACTCTGGTCCCTAAGGACATCTTATAAACACATTAAAGTTCACACAAGCTTTTTTAAAAGCTTTTCAGTTTACCATAATCTCAGTAAATCACTGCCTGATAATTTTCCCTAAAACCAGTCCTTATTAACACACAAATTCAGTTGAAAAAAAAATCTACTATCTGCTTGTCTTAGCAGCAGCTAAAATATGGCAATTAGTTTACCTTAGAATAGACATCAAAGGCTCAAAGGATGACCCTGCCCCAGAAGAACAAAATCTTTTAAAAGCCCCATTCCACTCAGTTTGCTAGTTTATAAGGTTTGCTAAAATCCAGTTTAATGATCATGTAGTTTCTTAGCAAGTCATGTGGTGCCATATTGTGTAAGGAACAGAAGAGTTAGTTCTAAAACCTTTTTGAACTTGGGGAGCTTTTCCGACCAGCTGATGCAGAACCACATTCTGAGATGGTAAATGAAACTGTTGGATGCAAAAGCCTCACCATGATTTTCTTTAGCTGCTTTCAGAAGAGACAAAAGTTCCCACACAACACATACTCTCTATACAATGAAAGGTTCAATAATAGCAATATATTCAAGTCCATATGGTGCAGTTATAAGGGAGAGGCACAACGAGAAACTGAGAACCCTGAAGGCAAGAGACCTGCAAGCTGTAGTGAAAAAAGTAAAAGCATAAAAAAATTCCTTAAGGTGAAACTGAACACAGTAGTAGGGCACAATGGATTAAGCCAGTTCTCCTTYTAGCTACAGTCCTAATATCCTGAGCTGCTGACAGTTCCCTCCCCTGACATGGTTATCTTTTTGTTTTGTTTTTTGGATGACATAACAAAGTATTTCCAAAACCAGGCTGCCTCAGTGGCCAGGGAAGAGCACTACATGTTACCATGCAGGAGACTGAGCAGCAGTTTCCAATAGAGCCTCACAGCAATAATGCAGGAGAAATGAAAATGGAAGGGCTGGTTTCCGTGGGGGGAACAGACACAAATGAAAGGGAACAGCAATAAATAAATAATACAGGAGAAGAAGCCTTATTAGCCTGTCTACAATCAGATTTTAATAGTGAATGAGAAATAGGGAGGGGAGAGGAAAAGAAGGGTCCGATTTAAACATTTAGCATAGACTTGCCTCTTTCCATTACTATCACGAAGCATGGCTTTTCCCAGTTCTCTTGTCTTCGTTTCCAACTCCTTAACTTGCTCCAGCAAAGTTTTATGGTAGGTATGCTTTGCCCTACACCGCAAGGAAAGGACAAAAACAAAACAAAAAGGCCATGTGAATATTTGTTTTGCTACAAACTCCCAACTTTACCTCTCAGGTGAGAGGCACAGGGCTCTCCCTTGAAGGATTTGGGAAATAAAGCACAGTGTATGCATGTTAGTTTAGGTTCACAATACCTGGGGAAAAATACATGCGAAATGAGAAATCAGGATGACTTCAAATTAAACAGAGCTCAGTCACTTCAACACAACACTSAAAACCTAGCCAAGCAGCAATGCTATGGGACCACAGAGACCTGACCCTGCTGCCGTGGGACTGCTCAGGACCCGGGTACTCAGACAAAAGAGCTGGGATTCATTGAATATTCATGGCAGTAAAACATGAATCCACTCTGTCTTTTGAGCTACGCGTGGCACCGCTCTGAAAACCAGGGCAGAGTCTCAGCTAATAACTGCCATTCAAGCCCCTTGATTTTCATTTATCAGTCCCACGTGACTGGAAAGGCACTTCTCTTCTTAATGAACTTCCAAACTGACAGCAACAAGACTGGCTGTGTCCTCCTACTTTTTCAGCTTGAGGATTTAAAGAGTAATCCATGCACCACACATGCAATCAAAATTTAGAGTGCAATTTAGAGCCCCCATGAAGAGACTTGGATCTTCCCCTCCCCCCCCTCCCCCCCAACCAGGTTCACCTACTACTGCTCCAGGGCTATTATATCTAAATTACATTGACATAGGGGAGACAATCAAGTCCCCTTTTTCTTGACCTGTACAAAGCAAGAACACAAAATGCAGGGATCTTTCTCACATGGGCAGTTTTTGATCAGCTTCCTCTTTTGTGCCAGTTAAAGAAGGACAAGTGTCCCATGAGAACATATTGATTTGCATGTGACTGCACAATAAGCCTAAAAACAGGATGGAGCCAAGTTGGCTGAGACACTRCTTGCTTCATATCATTAAATTAATATTCTTCAGCTCAAAGGTGGCAAAAAATTCTTTGCAAGTTTTATAAAACACGCAGACATTAAAATCTTTAGCCAATGATATAAAACAATGTAAATCTCCCCCAAAAGAAAAATAATAACTGTTGTGTATGTAATTAAAAATAATGAAGATGCATTTATTTTTAAGAAGTATGATACTATTGCTCCTTCCATAGGGAATAAGAAACAAAGACCACAAAATGTTTGCTGGCACTGTTTATAATGACAGTGCCTTGATACTAACACTAGGATATCTAGATTCTCTGGTCTTTCTGTTCCTGAATTACATTCCAAATACCTAAAAATGAGAAGCTAAAATGAAAACTACTTCCAAAATATTCTGCAGTTACGAGAAAAAAAATAAAACAGAAGATGAAGCACACAAAAATCTGAAGGTAAAGATTATCAGGACGTACTTAGAATGGTATATTGTTAAAATAAACCACCAAAGATGTATGATTTGTACACCAACATACTGTGTCAAAAGAAATGAGTAGCAAGGATATTTTTAAAATGCATAATGCTTCAGCAATGTGAGATTACCAACAGCTGCACAGAAATTAATGAGATTCAAGTTGCTATAACTAGTTAGGCTAATGATTAGACTGGTCTCCTCTTTGAGGAAAGGCAAGTATAGCTATTAAAAATGAGAAAGTTTTGAGGCTATTAATTTTTATAATCTTTTCAGTTGAATTCACTATCACAGTCTTTAATTTAAATAAACACATTGAAATTTTGACCTAGAAATTTTGACCTTCATCTCTTCCCTTTTAAAGAGGTCATGTGTACTGTTGCAAACTTCGAGACTGATCATGTTTAGAATTTTTCAAATCCTTCATAACCAGTTTTTCCCCACTGACAAGAACATAGAAATACTATTCATATTATTCAATCTCTTCCAAAGTTCCATGTTTATCTTGCCATAAGCCATAAGAGATGTTCCTCTTTTCCCTTAGAGTGAATATTGAATTCAAAATTTGACAGAATGGATCCTGATTAACAAGTCCAGTTTGTGCAGCACRGCACCAGGAGGCACGACACTGATATGATACAACATGGAAGAAATACCGTTGGCCTGAAGTTGGGGATAATGAAGTGTTTTGTAAGTAGTGTGAAATGATGAAACACATGAGCTCTTCTGGGACTGGTAGTTGCTATGCACCAAGTGACTCCTTCACTTGGAAGCAAGAGCACCCATGGAATGGTCAGTAATCAAGTATTACCAATAAATATAAAAATATGAAAAGTTCTGAGGAACCTATCCACATGTTCCTTCAAAAACAAATATGAAAATATGGTATTACAATTGCCTCAGAGTCTGGGCTTGCTCCTATCAAAGTCAACTGCAAATATTCCACAGACTGCTGGCAACAGGACTGGATACTTCATGACTTTTTCCCTACAGCACTTTACAAACTTTTACTGCACAGAAATACAGGTARGCTCTGAGCTTTTAGGTTAGTACTCCACAAGTGGCCCTGGATTCACAATCACTTCTCAATGAACAATGAGATTTTGTGTTTGCTGTTACTGTTCAGCTAAAATTTGATGCATTACACAAAGACAAACTCACCTTTCCTTCACATGCTGGGATTTYAAGATCAGGGACTGCAAGAACAGGCAAAAGGCCATCTTTGTATTTTGTGTAGCCCTTCCCTTTTGAAGCTAGGGAAGTGCATMATTTCACTGGCTGAGGATATTTAGRGGGTTCAGGAGGCCAGAATTTGCCAGGGAGAAGCATGGTGATATTCATAAATGTTTCTCAAACATGACACTACCTCTACTCTRGCTTATCATCCTCAGTACCATTTTATGAGTCTTGTATTTCAGGGACTGCAAGTATATGCAAAGATGGGAAGAGCTCCTTGTATCTCCTTCTCTTACTTACACTGCAGAACTGGYAAGTGCAAACTGCTTCCTCCCCATGGTAAAAAAAAAAATAAAGTTCATTGAAGTTTTGGTAATKATTTGAAGGCTTGAGAAATTTTTCACTGTAAAATAAGCACCGAGAAACCAATTAGGAATAAATTCTTGCCCTCTTGCCTGATTTTGCTGGAATACATGCTGTGTTTTTATGATTCCCACATACCTCTGTGAGTCAGCTATTCCAAGATTTCCTAGAGCCAGTGACACGCATTCAAGTGACATGTGCCAACTGTGAGGGAGCACTCACCTTACAAAGCTCTGTTCATTGCAATGGTGGCACAAGTAGGATTTTTACAAGGCAAACCAAGACAYTGAATTCAGGGTAGTGGACCAAAATTAACAACATATTGCAACCAAGAATTAATACTAAGCTTCCTTCTCTTTAAAAAGAGTTTTCCACATTTCCTTGATTCATTTAAAAGGGAAAAAGAAAAGAAAAAGAAATTAAAAAAGCCTGGAGAACATGGGAGGTAAGTGATGTGTTGACAACTGAAGCCTGTGTAACAATGGAAACACGTTCTTGCTTCCAGCATTAGAAATTTTGATAGTAGATGCAGCACAGCAATTTATGAACAAAAGATTTGTATGTGTCTGAAACAGACTTTCCAATCAACCTTGTTCCAGACTAAAACTGTACTGTGTTTATGGCTTTCTGGCAGTATTTTGTACTGAAATTAGGCATGTACCTTTTGGGTCATATGGATGTTCTGTCTGTGGACATGTGCTTCATGTCCAAAAGAAACTGAAAGGGATAAATTCCATGACCATGAGCAGTCAGAGTTGCTGGAATTTTATGGCCAAAACCATATTCTGCTGAATTACAGAGAGCAATGTGGTGTAACCACTGCTGTGGAAATGTGCCAGCTGATTTCCAGAGGCCTTAGGCTCCAGTTTTAAATGGCAAGCCTGTTGGAAAGGAAACAGACCTTTACTCCTTCCATATGGCAGTACTGATAGCTGTGTCATTTCATTTATCCTAGTTAAAATGTTAACGATGTTAATTTTTCAGTGATGGCTTGGTTTAAAAAAAGAAAAAAAAAAAAAGGTCCTGGTCAGAGAAGAGATTTTTAGCTTAATATTGTTAGGAGCCTCCTGTTTTAAAATCTGTTGGAAAAATATCTGGCCTATCAATCATACACGTTTGTCTTGAGAGCTTCACAGTTTCTACACATTCTCAGTCTGAATGACTGAAAAGATTATGTTGCTGAGATTTCTTTAAGAAATATTAAARAACAGGCTCAGTCAGCAACAGAGTTTGAAATGACTAATAGCTGAGGATGAGCCTGCCATGGAATAGCCTGTTTTACAATTCATGAGTCATCTTTGCCAAGAACTGATAAGAAAAGATGACAACTTCAGGACACTCAACTACCATGAAAACATTAAAAAATCTAAAGACTTTTTTTCAGAGTTGTAACAAGCAGGTCACAGACACAGTTAAGTATCTAAATTTAAACATTTTGGCCCCAGTTTTAGAATTTTAAAATCAGCTGCAATTGCAGAAGTTTAGCGAGTGCAAAAAAAACCCAAACCAACCCCAAACCTCTGATGTGCTGGACTATTAAATCATAGTTGAAATTTCACATTACAATACCTAGATTTAATTTGAGCAGTCTACCTTGTGAAAATTAAGCTGAGGGACAAAATTTAAGAAGTACTTACTGAGTGGCTAATCTGCCTACTACCGGTTTATTTTCACTCTGCTATCAACCTCATATGAAATAAAACCAGATTTTCTGATCTGTGCATATGACTTACCTTTCATGAAGGTGTTTGAAATGTGCCTATGCTAGGGAAGCTTTCTCGTTTTTTAGTAKTTTCTTCATTTTTCTGTAAAGCAAATTGGTGGACTTGGCAGTGTTAGGTTTACAATTGGACTCAATGATCCCACAGGTCTTTTCCAACCTAAATGGTTGTATGATTCCAAGAATCTTCCCTGACTGACCAACTCCCATTCTGGGAGCAAATGTGTCATGATGCTTTCACTGTGAGCCTTTCTGACAAGTTACAAGCTAATCTGTATTTCCTCTTCATTCCAGGCAGGATTCTGCCTTTTTGCCCCAGAGTTGGAATGTCTGAGGTCCCCCTTGCACAAAGTTATTATGTATCCATGTAACAAAACCTTAGTTGTAACATAGCTTTCCAAGGGAAAAGATGGAAGGTTTGGTGCATAAAACACTTAAAAGTAAGATGAACAAAATGCCACAAATTCTGAATTAAAATTATTACTTCTGTATTTCAAATTGCAACRGCAGAGAAGGTAAGTTGCTTCCCTTTAAATGCAAGTTCTTGAAATTGTTTGCCTTCTGCAAAGCTTTGAAAACCCCAAAATTCTGAGAGAAGGGAATTACACAGGCTGGTATTTCACCAGTTTGTTCCTCCTCTCCGGGCAGTGAAAGTACCATTAAGACTTCACTTCAAACATAAAGAGCTGAGTATTGCTCTTGTCCCAGTTCAGTCTTCAAAGACCCGCTGCTGAAGGAGAACCTAAAAAGCAGCGGACAAAGAGCTGAGAGCTTCCTGGGTATGGATTAGAGTGCCACATTTCTACTCTCTAGCTAACCTTAGTCAGATTCAACAAGTTATTTGCTCCATTTTCAGGAAATCTTGGATGTCCAATTTAAATTTGCCTTTAACTAAAGGACAGACAACACAAATAACCCTAAGGTGACACACTCTCACTACTCAGACAAGGCCACCTCCTCCAGATTTAATCCCAGCTATTCATTCTCTCACATTGCTGAGTGAGGTGAGGAATTACCCACTTCACCTTTTTTCCCTTCCAAATGAGTACTACCATTTTGCAATCACTGAGAGACTTCAGAGTTCTTTACAGAACAGTACCRGACTGGACAACATGTGCACAGAGAATAATTCCTACAACACCAAGAGGGCTGGTTTGGGACTTACGCTGTCCATGCCACGTCTTTAACAAGGCACGCAGTGGGCACAAGAAACAAGCCAAACCAGAAGTATCCACATCTTAACACCATTCCAGCCTGTGAAGAAAACAAACAAATAAYCCATGAGTGTTTTCAAGCTGTTACATGTTAAGTGGTTGTTTACAAGCAATAAGGTAGAGYGATGGCATCAGACTAGTACTACATCCACGGCCTGGGTGATGTTGAAATTGAATGGTGGGTAATAATTAACAAAYAGTGATGGCATTTTTCAATAATTCCTTATGACCTCAAATTTCTTAAACATTTCTGAAAAATTATGCATTTTGACCAAATCCTCCARCAATATTAAGTTGTGGATCTAGGCAGACACATTTTTAGTCATGGAGAATAGCACTGTAAGTATATTCTTCTTGTACTTTTGACTACCTTTTGTACCCCTTGCTTACTCTCTTCCCATTTACTTTCTTACATCTCTGAGCAGCATCAAACTGACACAAAAAAAATGCATTTTTCACTAAAATGTTTCAGTCATATTCCACTTAAATACAGCACTTCCTGCTCAAGCTGCTGCTGCCTGAAATCCAGGGTGGGAAAGATTCACTCCCATCCCACAAATGGGTTTTTTTACAAACAAAGAGCTCAAAGTTTATATTCGCCTTTTTCTCATTGTGGTAATGCTTGAAGAAAAAGCTTGGTGGGATTTGAGAAGGAAGATACTTGGAAACCCTGCATACTCCAGCATACACAAATAGTGATGGAATKAAGTTGAAATATAGCACTATTTACAGAAATGCTGTAGATCATTAGAATCTTTTGCAGAAAAATTAATGGTGATTAAAGTTTGAGACTACCTCATCCTTCCATGGAATACACATACTTCCCATCAGCRTTGTTAAGTTCTGCTACACATCAGAAAGGACTTTTTTCCCCCTGTAACTACTTGTGTGTACCACTTAACTGAAATAGAGGCTGAAAGGTTTGAACAGCATTTCCAGCGTCTGGACAGATTTTGCTCTGTCCTCAGTTATGGACACTGCCCTATCTATTTCCCAAAATSTTCTCAATAGTTTTTATGCCACACACATGCACCTACTGATATGTCAGCAGTGTAACACAGGCTTGGCTGGCTCAGCTTTGTCTCACACTGTAGCACACAAGCACTGCAATGCTGAAGTGTCACGCCATGGTACAGGTAAAGACACAGTTGAGCTACAGAGGAAATAGAACCACATGAAACAYCTACCTAGCCTTTGAATACACTTTGAAGACAAAATTTGTAGTTATACACCTCCTAAGATGATTGCTCTACAACAGTAGACTTCCACCACTCACTACAGTAAAGCTCTTAAACTGAGAGAAGCCATCACAGAGCTCTGTCAGGATGTTCACCAGTAGCATCCAGCACCTTCTCCCAGGTCAATCTCTGTCTGAAGTTGTTCACTCAGTCATACTTAGCAGCAACTTCCCCTTGGGTTGCCAGTAGTGAGTACATTTAAAAGTGGTTTTCACCTTTGAATGTTAAATCCTCCATGTCACTGCTGGACTGACGGATCAGTGGTAAATCATGTACTGAAACCAAGAGCAAGCTAGACAGTGCTAAAACATTCATGGACACTTTGCCACCCACACAGACAGTAAGCAAACACATTCCAGTCACAGAATCAGCTCTCCATTATTTGGGAGCCCTCATGCCCACATTCATGAGAATGCCAGAAGCACACAGACASTTTTGGTCTATGCTTATTTAAGGAAAAGGATGAACAGGAATAAGAGGGAATTAATAACTCTACTGGTAGCCAAGAAGCTGAATTGTAATAACAGCAGTAAAACATAATAAGATTTATCCGCAGGCTTTGCTTTTCTTTGGCCATGACCCTGCAAGTGTTAGGAGTCACAGAATCACATCAGCATTTCCATTCACCATCCCTCCTCTGTCTATGCTAATAAAGGCTAAAAAAGTGACACAGATTTCTATATGCATTTTATGATATTTTTGATTGAAATAYTTTACATTCCACTTCTTGCTTTTCTAGCCGAAAGCAACTTGACACAATTTCATAGTGCAGAACATTCTGAATATGTGTACAATAGAAGTTAAAATGCTATTATTTTTGTTACAAATGCTGACATCTCAATCAATGGCTATGAATTTGGACATGTGGCATGTTGGAAAAACCTCAAAGRCAAATACTTTTTGCCTGCAATTATGTATTTTACTCAAGTATTASTCTGTCCAAAAACTTCACCATAATAGTAAAACTATTCATCTCATTGGAACCCTGTCAGACACTCATTTTACTACTAGGAAGGCTTTTCCCACACAATCCTCATCAAGGTTTTACTCCATTCCTCAGTTCATCTGGAAGGTTTCTTTCCTGCTCATCTCTAGTTTCCTCTTGGAGTTACAGGACTGCTGTGCTTCACAACAGTCTGGTCTGTCTTGCATGCACAGCTCTGCCTGGAGCACAGCCTTCTGCCTTGCAGGGTTACACCCTCTTCTCACAGGATGGGAGCTCCTCAGCAGAACATTCACAGCAAATCACCCAATGTGCTCTGGGGACATCCACAGAAGCACTTTTAGGTTAGCCCCTAACTTGTAGGACAGAGAGCTGGGTTATGAACAGAGGCTGCAAAAAGAGCACCTATTTATCMCTACAAAGATTTCCTCACGCTTCCCAGCTATTGCTGTGCTCCATTCCAGTTGCTCAGCCAGTCATGACAACAGTGAAGACAGTACTGCAATACATGTTCAGTGAAACATGGCATTTCTGTACCCAGYTCCTGTGAATAACACTCTTCAGCTATCAGTTATCACTCCAAGATTAAAAAAAAAGCAGAGATACCAAACAGGAACCACTACAATTCTCCTTTTGTCAAGATGATCACACAAAGCAGGAGTAGAAATAGGTTGTTTTTTAAACAAATTYTAAATATTGACCATCTCTGTCATCACAGAGGCCCCATGATATGTAACTAAGTAATTTTTGTTCTGTCTACTGATGTAAACATTAGTGACTATCACACCTACGTGAATTGCCAGGGACCATTAATCACAATGCACCCCCCAAAACCACTTGAGACTAATGCAAGTCCTCCTTCTGAGAATGCTGCAACTGAAACTGCTGCCACCAGTAGACTGCCTTTCAAACACTGATTAATCTGCCACAGACAAAGCATTCATTTTAGAGAATTGATAACATTTGTGAAAAATAAAGAATGGGAACAAGAAAAGAAAGAAAAAGAAGTTAGCTCCAGTTATTTCACAACTGAGGAGGAAATAATTTAAGTCCCAATGCCTTTAAGATCTTCTAAATAGCATTTGTAAGGGCGGACAATTTCTGTTTTTTCATTTAAAAAACATTAAAAGAAGTAATAGCACTGACCAATAGCACGACCAGCACAGAATGACCAGGAAGGTTGTCTTTGTACTATTATTTTAGAAAGCATAGGTTAAGGTGGTTTTACATTTGTTGGTTGGAGTTTTTGTTTTTCTTTGCTTATTTTAACTCAAGGACATGTTATGCACAAGCATATGAAATAGAGAATAGATTGTTTTACAAAAACCGCCTTAAATTGCAACACAATCCGGAGTACATTTCAAGCTTTCTTCTCCATTTTACTATTCTTAGTATGTTCATAAGCATCATACCTTGTTGTACTGTTTTACCAATAGGTGGTATCACTATTTTCAACAACTTCCAAGGAGAACAAGGCCAAAAGTGCACAGGGATGGGAAGTCAATATACACACTGTTCTGGTATTCTTATCACAGCATGGTTAGACAGCTGGGGACCAGTAAATGATTCAGACAAAGCAAGCAAGGATCTCAATCAAATAATACAAGAAAAGTGAGACAAAATTAAAATTCCTATTTTGAATAATGAAAGTTTTTTATTATTTCATTTCCTCATATATCTACGTATCTTAACTTGGACAAAAAATGGACAGCAGAAGTATAAGACCATGATGGAAACAGCTGGCTTTATATTTCCAGCATAAAAAAAAATATTCCTGGAAGTGTGCCTAGAACCTGATCATAGCTCTCTCCATGAGACATGGATAAGGACCCAATAAGTCACTCAACTGCAGTTTCATACTCATTGACTTCCAGCTTTGTGCACTAGGGATTCAAGTGCAACCTGCAGTCCAGGGATGGCACGTCATTGGGTCCCCTGCAGTCAAATGTGGATGATAGCATGGCACTGCCTTTGGCAGCACTTGGGAAAGAAGGAGGGATGGAGAGGATGACCACATGATTATTGTGAGAGACAAGAAGTATTCACTGCCACCACTTAGGTACTCTTGATCTGGACTTGTCAGACACTGATGACACTAGTGGCTGGAGCTGCAAGCCCTGCTGCTCCATCTGCTCTGCTTGGGCAGCCAAAGCAGGAAGCAGTGAACGCCCAGCTGCACCAACACAGCTGGAGGCAGYCAACTGAGATGCACCAGGGGGACCCATCTGCTAGTGCCTCCCCTCCAGCATATCTAGACCAGTGGCTTGGTCTGAGCACACCACTTCAGAAGGGCTAGAGCTGGGGCAGGGGAAGCCCAGTTGATCATGCTGCTCCCATCCCATGTTAGGCAATTCACATGGAAGGATGTGAGTCACTTTTCAGTCACTGAGGGCAGCTTCTTCAAAACCTGCCCCAGCCCATTGATCTGAGGTGCCATTCCTGGGTCCTCAGCCACAGACATWTTCCCACTGGTGCTGCTAGCTTGGGCAAACAGTCCTGCTTCACTTAAGTTCCAGTGCCCCATCTGAAGGCACGGGATATGGACAAACCTATTACTCTGTTCGAGAAGTTCAAGCATTAGCACTGGGACACACTGCAGCAACACTCTGAAAACTCTCAGATTCCTGCAAAAGATGGCCTTTCCTCTGCTCTGTAGACTCAATAGGGCTAATTTAAACATTGCTTTAAATGTCTAGAAAATATTTTCAATAGAAAGTAAAATACGATCTACCTCAATCTTGAAATTGTTGCACTTTTAGTGGTGTTTCAGCTTTGACATCTTTACTGCAGGTTTGTTCTTTTCTCTTTTTTTTCTAATTTTTAAAATGCTTTTCACAAGTAAATTTGATCCCTAACTTCAGTAGGAAGAGAAATAGATTCCATGCACAAAAAAATCCTATTGCATATTATGAACAATATCATTGAGCAAGCACTTCAGCAAATATATATTTACAGTTTGCAGACCATTACCCACCCGTTTTCCTTTAGAGAACTGCACCATGCACAGTCTACATGTTTTGGGTCCTCCTAAGCCTGAATGTTTCAGCGCTAGCACTGGGTAGTTTTCTTTCAAAAGGCCTGGCAGTTTTACCTGGAATGGGTAGAAGTATCAATTCTTTACCAATCAAGTGACTGAACAGATCTTAAGGAGACACAAGACTTGCCACAAACTAACACTCTAMGCACTCCGTGCCATGTAACAACGGGTAGATACTGTGTCATAAACCAACCCATATTTCATAAATTATTCTCAAGGCATTAGCTAGCAATGGCTTTCTCACACTTCAAATGACAAAAGAGTTTTGTTACACTAAATCAAAACCTCMTACTATTTCTATTATAGCTTGTGTGGAACGGTCATTATCTCCACCCCATGCTGTTAATACTACAGAAAATACAGAGATAGTTTTAAAATTCCTGTATTATACAAGATCCTCGAGGTGCTACAAACATCAGACCCTAGACCTTAGAGATCACATACATTAAAATGTTTTAAGTGCAGAGAGATGACAGGGCTAGCTCACGGTCACACAAATCGACTGCAGAGCTGGGCAGATTGCCCAAGTCCCCCAGTTAAATCACACCACGTGGAGAATGAGCCTATTGGAGCCCACGTATGAAATATAACCAATATCCAAGAATGCAGTCTCGAGGATTTTCCCTGTGCACACAAACACAGTCTAGCCTCATGATGAGCTAGTGCTTAAGAACTTTTCCCTACAACATAACTGCAGGCTGGACAGATCTGTAGATTCAGGGCTGACAGGTGCAATCAACAGATTTACTGGCTCCCTCTTCAACAAATATCTAGGCTGGAAAAGTACCTGAAGAATAAGCCCTTTGGATTAGTGGTAAAGTGTTAAGAAATGAGGCAGAAGAATTTGATTTCCCCTCCTGCTTACACCACTGGGAGTCAGGAGTACCTCAGATGAAATCAGCAGAGCTCTGCCACTGAAAGGCTGGCTGGATATTTCCATATCTGAAATAAAGATGTGCAACGTTTTCCATAAAGTAAGAGTTTTCACTCTAAAATGACTCAGATGAAAACAATGACCTCACTGGCTGGCTGCATTTAACACAATGACGCACTGGTCCAGTCTCAAAACTATTTCCTCCCTCTCCCAGTCTCTGCTCATACCAACACATCCCCTTGAGACCAGCAGAAGGAGGAAAGGAGAAAAAAAAAATCAGACACCTTACTCAAATATTTTACCCTTTTCTCTTAATTTTGCCAGTCATACCTGAAGACACATGGGAGCCTAGAGTAAGAAATCTATCCACTGTCTAGCTCCGTAGCTATGAAGCTTTGATATTTTTAATGCAGCACCTGGATATAAATGTAGGGAGGGACAAAAGGAGCTGTACTTTGAGCAAAAAGAAAATTGCCAACACCAGCACAAAGGCATGTATTTGGCATCCCAAGTAAAGCCCAAGGTGTTTTGAGATCCAGGTATCAGGCAAGAAGCTTTTCATTAATGGAAATTGCTGGTTATGACAGATAAAAGAAAGCAGGAAAATACAAATTAAAGTACAGAAGACCAAGAAAAACATAGTGTCAACTCAAAAAAGACAAATCACTTGCTTTAAGTTATTTCATGATCAGGAATTAGCAGCACAAAGTTACAAATCAAAAATTAAAACCTTCAAGGGGAAGAAAACACCCACCAAAACTAATTTCACATACACAGCCATGGTTTTGAAAAGACTAGCTAGAGCCATAAAACCACAGGAGCACAGTGAAAGGATCTTCTAGATCCTTTTATTTCCTTATCAGGAACTCTTTTTCCATAATGGAGGAGCACAGCAAGTTACCAACCTATTTTTATTCTATTTCTCAATATAACTTAGAGAAATTAATATTTGATACATACATGAACATATCATTGGCCAAATGTGTCCCACAGGATGCTAAAATAAGCTCTGTTCTGTGTTAACTAAAGATATATTCTACATCCTGCTTAAGGAAGAAATTACTTTATCTCATTTATTAAATAGTATACAACAGTACCAATTAAACAAGGAGCCTGCCCATGCTACTCTCCATTATTGCTCTGATAGCAGAGAATTAAGAAAATTAATCAGAGAGTGCTTTAATTTGATTTTATGGTTCACTAGCAGTGTAAACTCTGATTCAATTCCATGCAGCCTGTAATTTTTTCATTATTCACTACACTAAGCCAAAAAAAAAAGTAAATTTATGTTTCTTCATAGTCATTTGGAGAAAATTATTGGTTAAAAGTTAGTGGTAAAATCATGCTCCATGTAAATAGGTAAGTGTATTCCTGAAATTTTTTTAGAAAGCACAGATCTCATTAACCAAAGGACCTTCTCCTCATAGTGGATGAAACATCTCAGTAAATTTTTACCTAAACAGCACCAGGCACTAATTATTTCTTCACATTAAAAAAAATTAAAATACCCTTCTGTATTAGCATGAGCGTCTCCAGCACAAACTGAAACCATGAACAACTTGGAAAAAAATCTGCTGACACTGTTTATGTCATCCAAGATTTATTTTTCCTCACCTTAGTCAGGCTTGGTATTATTCTGAATTATGTGATAGTTTAAGTTTTCTGAGACATGTCCACAATTACACATTATATTGTGTCGTGCAACACAATATAATCCTCTTTTACACTCCAATTTAAGATGAACTTCCCCTGGAGAGTGCGGCAGAACAGGCCATGGGCAGCTATGGCTCCTGGGCAGTGACCTGCCATGATTCCAGAACTCCACTGAGCCAACGTGAAACATGTAGGGAAGTGACACCAGGATGAAAGCAAAGTCACACCTACACACACTTCTTTAAGAATCTTTTTTTTTCTGCCCTCCTCCCCCCTCAAATTACACCACCAAAGGCAAGAAATCTGAAAGAGTAATTAGGACAGACTTGACAAAGTAACAGTTTGCCCTGTTCACTGCTTCATGTACTTTAGGATAAACTTCTACTCTGCATGGAAGAAATTTACACTTTACATTCTCCTTCTGAAGTAATGTTCAGCATGTAACCACTCTTGTTTGGTGTCTCTTAGTTTCTGTAAAGGTTTTAAGAGCAAYGACTCTTGTAGAGTAGCTGCTCTTATTTAATAATTGTGCCTTTATCATGAAAGCTGCAGGGGAAAAAAAAATTTTACAGAACCTACCTTTGAATTTCAAACTCCAGGGGAGTAATTATGCTTAGAAGAAGCTGTTCCTTGCCAGAAAAGATACAGGATATTTGTACAACTTGCTAAGTTACACCTACAAAAAKATTCAGAACCTTTAAATTTGCTGGCTTTGTGTACTGAAAATTTCCCAACTTTGCTACTGCAACAGCACTGGCCTCCCCACATAAAATAAATTTGTTTCAAGATATTCTCTCCTTCTCAGTATTAGCATTCCTAAGTAAAAAGATACTCTAACAGGAGCGGAAAGATCACTTCACTTCTGCCATGGTTTTGCAGTATGAATTTGRGTATATGCTCTATCCTCAGAAAACACAAAGTATAAAACCACCCTCAGTGGAGTGTTTTGAAAKTAAGCTTTTAAACAAACAAATATTTAATTGGGAAATAGCATTTTTATATTAGTACAAAATAATACTTGCCCCATCTCACATGATTGTTTTACTAACTTAAACAAGAAAAATCTTTGAAATCTGCATTTATTCCTTTACTATTTGTTTTGATACTGTGTGTGTCTTCATGCTAAGCTTTTTTTTGTGTTTTTACAGACCTTCTTAAGAGAGTGTACCAGTAATCAGGTATCTATCCACACGCCTGAGCCATCTAAACAATTCTAGGTCCTGACTGAAGCTGCTGACCAAAACCCAAGCTCTACAGCACATATAAAGATCTAAAAAGCCTGTGGCCACACTTCCATCAGTATTAGCTCAAATTAGGTTCAGCATTTTGTCCCCAAATCTGGCATATGGGTTGATGTCAGCAAGACTGCTGCTGCTCTCCAGAGTCCTGATGTAGCAATTTAAATGGGGCAGGCTGACTGACACCTGCTCTTGCAGACAGCTTGTTGGAGAGTACTGCAACTCCACGTGTGGTTTGCTGCCTGCAGTGAATTACAGCACTGAACCCACAAACAGAAAACACTGTTGTTGATGTTCTGTTTTTAACTTGCTTATTTCCTAATCTGATTTGACATTGCATTTACCAGGATAACACTATTCCCCATGTCTCATATCCTATAGATTCCTTCATAGCTCAAGAATTTCAGAAAATGGCTAATAATCATACAGCAAGAATTACATCTCCCAACTGCAAGGCTCTGAGAAGTAGATCTTTTCCAAGTTTTTGAGATTGGGGCATAGGTTTATAAATTGATAAGCATGTTGAATTCTTACCAAAGTCAACAGCAGCTGAAAGCACACCACTTCCATAGAGGGAGTTCTGCATTCTGGAAAACTGTGTCCTTTAAACTCAGCTTTAGAGATCTTAATCTGTTACAGCAATGGTTGACTTGCATCAGATAACAGCCATTACTTCCCCACATTTTATTTCTCCAGGAAGAGTAATTTACTAGCTCAGTCACTACGTAGTCACATGGATTTTATCTTCATTCAATGGTTACATTCTTAGAGCATATTCTGAATGCAGTTAGCTCAAAGCTTTCTTTACTATCATACTGCCTCTCCTGGAGGCCCTAAAAGGCTTTGGGTTATTTTAGCATGACTGCAATTCAACTCAGATCCATGCAGCCTTACACAAATAAATAGTTTTTCCTATAAAACYTTGCTCCTTTCCTTTGTTTTCATTCCCAGAGTAATTTATGTCATTGCTTGATCACATACAACTTTTTCACAGAGCCACCATGTCTCTGTGCCTTATACTGTCATCGATGAAGTACATCTGCAGCGACTCCCACCACACTCTCTTGCCAAAGACTGGAGATGCACCCTGCGTCCCTATTTTTCTCCCTTCCTTTCACCCTTTAATGAAATCTTCACAACAGCATCACAATATGGTAACAATTAATATAACTTTTTTTTCCATATCACAAATCACAGCTACAGGTGCCTGCTYTGATTCCATAACTTAATGAATTGCTGCCAAAAGTTAGCTTCCAGCTCAGCRAGATGCCTGACAAGCCTCCCAAGTAAGGCGGGGCAGTATTCTAAGTCTGCAGGGGACACTTAGTGCCATGCACCACTCAGTCTTGGTCATCTTGTGCTACCCCTATGTTTCCACATATGGTTGATTTCCGAGCACAGAAGGTTCCAAACACAAGGGCCATCGATAAACCCAACAGCTGAAGACAAACAGTCCCACAGGAAACATTTCCCTAAGCATAAAACACTGACAAAATGACAAATTGACCAYGAGTGCCAGTCCAAGGTGCAGAGGCTCCGCTGGCTGCCTGGCCCCAGGCCAGGCACAGCAACCTCCTCCCTCACAGGAGGACAGCCTTCCCATCCGCAGCATGACTTCCAGAGCCCCACATTGCCAGCTCTTTGCTGGGAAGAACACTGTAGAAATAARATACACTTGGTGTGCTAACTTTATTTGATTGAATTGATTTACACTTCCCTTTAATTAAAAGGTACCAGGAAAACATTTGGTTTTGATTCAGATACGCAAAACCACCGAGGCCCATTCTGGGCGACCCCTCAGCACAGCACCAGCAGCCACGTCCACGTCTCCACAACGAATGACTCCAATGAATGACTCCACAATGAATGACTCCAATGAATAACTCTACAATGAATAACTCTACAATGAATGACTTCCACCACTGCGCAGCCCCAGAGCCTCCCCAGATCCTTCCCCACTAATCCCCGACATCTGTTCCGCGTCCTGGCCGGGCAGTGGGGCCGCCAGAGCCTGCTGTCAGCGTGGCCACAGATGGGTAAACACACCAGCCCGTGTCAGGCTGTGTGTGATTGCAGCTGAGAGCTCCGGACACGCAGCACGGCTCTCATTTAAAGCCTTCRGAGCCTTGAGGAAACACCTGTTAAGAAACCATCCAAAATAAATTCACCATGAGTCTTTCAAGCAAGAGAAAACCCGTGATGGACAGTGGCAACGCAAGATCCGACAGCAGCAGAATTCAAAGCCCCTCTCCAAACCCTGACCAATTAAATACATAAACACCACCATTTTTCACTTCAGGGTAACAGTTACTATATCATTTCTCATCTTCCACTTAAAATAGATGCCTTTCCCACTGGAAGACTGAAGTCTGACCTATGATGACCTAGTTTATTTCTTTCTCTGTTCAAAAATCCCACAATGCCATGTTGTGCGTGGTTTTAAAAGAAACACTCCCATACTCTTTAAAATTGTGTCAGCCCCATAWAATCAGGAACAGTTTTGAAATAGTCTCTGCCTAACTACTAAAAAATCKGGATTTATATTCTGCTTAAAGCCTGCAAGGTACAGTAGATGAAGATCAGTAATTTTAGAATTTGCWAAAATAGTCAAAGCATTATTTTCCAAAGCTGTGACACTGGAAACAAAGTCTTTAAKCCTTGGAGTAATAAACAACTAGCATTTTTAAAAAGCATGCCAGAAACCTTTAAATTTAAGCCATTGTTTCCCCCCTTTAGGGACTCTGGAGGTTTACCTTGGCCCATGGTGGGTACCTTCCCCTGCCCCCTGTGTACACATCTGACCAGCAAGCACACTGCAAGCTGCTTACTAATGATTATGGTATTTTTCAAGAACACTTAARTGACTTTGGAGCATGGGTCATGCTAACGCTCCAAAGTCACTCAAGTAGAGTCAGATTAAATATTGTAAATACTTTGCATTTCTCTGTTTCTTTCTATTYAGGGGTCTCCAGCAAGAACTCTGCTGCTTACTAATTTGAGCTGTACACCGTATCTGTGTGGTAGAAAACTTTATTTCTCAGATTGCAGCGTGCTGGCTTTTGCCGGGGTAGAGTCAATTTTGTTCACAGTGGCTGGAATAAGCTGTGTTTTGGATTTGTGCTGAACACAGGGTTGATAATATAGAGATGTTTTGGTTATTGCTGAGCAGGGCTTCCATAGGGCCAAGGCCTTTTCTGATTTTCATACTGTCATGCTGGAGGGGGGGCTGAGGATACAAGGGAGGTTGGGAGGAAACAGCCAAGTGAGCCCAATGGACCAAAGGGCCATCAGACATCATGGTCAGTGTATAAAATGGGGGGAAGAAGGAGGAAGAGCGGGACCTCTGAAGCGATAGCGTTTGTCTTCCTGAGTAACCAATACACCTGATGGGGCCCTGCTCTCCTGGAGATGACTGAACACCTGCCTGCCTATGGGAAGCAGTGAATTAATTCCTGGTTTTGCTTCTTGTGTGTGCAGCTTTTGCTTTCCCTATTAACCTGTCTTTATCTCAGCCCATGAGTTTTCCATCTTTTATAATTCTAATTCTCTCCTTGATACAGCTGGTRGGAGAGGGAGCAAGTGGCTCTGTGCAGATGTCAATATTTTTGCAAAAAAATAAAATTCAATGTGTTTCAGTAAAAAGCAATAGACATGGGGGAAATTGTATTAGTAATAGTCAGCTGACAGCCGAAGAATGCAATTCTGTTATCCAGGAGTCCAGAAAAGCAAATTCAGCAATAGGACTTACTAGAAATGGGATTGAAGAAACATAAATATTTTCCTGCTATAAAAAAATGCCAACCAAACAACTGTGCTTCATCTATGTGCTGTCTTCATTCCAAAAAGGACATCAGAGAATTAGAAAARGCTGAGAGGAAAGGCAACAGAAGTGACCACAATATGGCATGGCTTCACTGTGAGTAATGACTAGTGCAATGACTTTCATTGAAGGAGAGAGAGAGAAAGCCTACATAAAAGCCTGTAAAGGCAAGAATGGCAGAAAGCAGGTAAAAAGTGTAATTGTTCCTTTYTTTTTCCAGTACAGGAACTTGGAACACCAGAGCAGACAGCCAGTGGTAGGTTCAAAACCACATGGAGGTAATATGCTTTCCCACTTATAGCATCTGATTCAGGATGTTSCTGTGGACAGAGAGTGATCACACCACATAAAACCAAAGGTATTATTCCTGAATGTTGAAATTCCTGACCTGTTTAGAGGTAGGAGACTACACCACAKAAGCACCATTACATCCCTTCCTATTCTTATACCCTTCCTAATCATCTGCCACTGGGCAGTGTCATGGGCAAGACAGTAAGAAACCTGCACTGGCACCAAATATGCATTATTTAGACTGCATCAGKTGGAGGCTGCAGATAAAGGAGACACTGAGAGCTCCAGAAACTAAGGACCTGTGCACACAAGAGCTGGAATCTGACTGATTTCTCTCACAGCAAGGAAAAGCAGCCAGCTGGTTCAGTGATACTTAAATCCATTGCAGAAGCCCTTCAAAGCTTTTAGTTTAGCTTAATAGACAAGTAAACTAAACTGTTAATAAAGCCATGTGTATTTCAATCAAAAAGAGAAAGGAAGAAAGATAACTCAGTGAATACATGTTACGCAGAGCTCMCTAAAAAATATTTTTAACAGAGGAAAAACAAAACCACAGTGGTGGGTTCTGGGRTTCAGCTGCTTCAAAAGTGACAAGCTTTCAGCCCACAAAGACACACGTTGTGGCCAGCTTGTGTCTTCCTTTTAAACTTCCCTGCAAAGTGGGGCTCTGCAATCCCTTCTAAGGGACTCTTTTCCAAGGCACAGGCATGGAACACAGCTGTACAGATAGAGTCTCAGGTACATACTCCAGTGAGTAGCATTGTATCTCCTCCTCTCTGCAAATACTTTSCAGTATGTCTGCGGGTGGCCTGAGAAGAAAAAGGGGGACAGGGAGGACATTCTAAGCCCCCAAATCATAACCTTAAGTTCCTTTCTCTCCTTCTTCAGAGACTGACACACATGCACAGTGAAAGAGAAGGATGCTGAGAACTTGCACTGTGCARGAAAATGCTCACAAAACAAATCCCACAACCATACAAAATTGAGTAATCCAGACTTTGGCTTACTCAGGTTTATGAGAACCAAACCAGCATTTTAAATTCTTATTTTTGCTTTCCTTTAAGTTTAATTAAGCTTGCCTTAGGCTCACAAGCCTATTGAATTTGAGACATTTTTAAGGTAACTGACCTGCAGAGTTTTCCTGTGTGCTCTGCCCTTAAAGTACATCCCAAGATCATTCACTCTTTTACCACAACCCTGACAGCAACATCAAAATCATATCAGAGGAAAAGAGGTTTTTCGTTTGTTGCTTGGTTTTTTTTGTTTGGGTTTTTTTTTTTTCATATTAGATGCTAAATATTAGCCACACTGAGTAGTCTCAACCTCACTGGTAACCTCAAGTGGTTCTCCTGCAAGATTCAAGATTAGACGAGATTTACTTAAAGGTTGTGCTCTCCTGTTTCTCTCTCAGCTCTGAAATTGGGGCTTTCTTAAAGGGTTCCTGGCTCCCAAAATAAGCCCATTTGCTACAGGCCACAGAAGCATTATCAAAGATCTCACTACAGCTRTCATAAACCAGAGCTATTCTGCAACTGACAGGAAAAATATGGGTTTGCAACACTAACAAATGGATCCAATAGCTTCTCTAGTCTGAAAAGAGACCCTCAATTTGCCAGGAAAAAAAAATCCAGAATATTTATGCTAAGCCTCCTCCCTCCCCCTCCCAAAACTCCCTTAAGTCAGTAGGGAAGAATTGTTGAATAAGAAAAAGATTGCAAAACTCAGTACAGTGACAAGGTAGCACCATGCTAATGAAGTCATTCTGCTTTTGCACAGGCAAAAGGATTATAAGCCTGTGTAGCAGGGAAAGRAAAAAAAAAGGAAAAAAAAGGAAAAAAAAAGATATAAACATAGCTCTGAAGCCAAATATTTCAAAGAGGGATGAATCTGAAAAGCTATTTTTTTTTGTGCGCTGGTATTACATTCTAGATCATTAACAAAACAATCCAAGACAAAAAAATAAAGGCAGCRCAGTGTGGAAAGGAGGATATAGCTAGAGGAAAATTCAGAGTGCCAATTCCCTGTTAATGGTTCAGATTAATTCAGATGGGGTATGGTCATAAAGCTCTAGGGATTCACACATCCCTGCCTCAATTCAAGGCACTAATAACCAATCAGTATTTTAGATARGACTCTATAAATATTTAAAATTTTTTATCTTTTGAGGGCCAAAAATAACATTTCCCATCGTGTCCTTGTCTTTCCCACAGCAACAAGGATGAGATTTCTCAGCTGGCATTGCTGGCACCAGCATGACGTCAGGTGGCTTCAGTAGTGGCACTCAATTAACTTCGAAAGTTCCATCTAATTGATCCATTTCCTGCACCGATAAACAACTGTAAACAAACACTTCTCTTCAAAGGAGCAGCTTTGTTCACAAATTAAAAAAGGAAAGGGGCCATCTGAATTACACCACTCACGGCTGTGTCAGGGGTTTTACTATAAACACTATTTTTAGGGTTTTAAATGAGTGATGTGACATTAAATACCATGAGCCAAATTCTTCCCCAAGTTAATGTGACAGTGGTGCTTCCTCACAAAACAACCTTTGCCTTTTCTTTTCTTAAACTCTTCTGTGTTACTGACAGCACTGTCTGTGTATAATTACTGTTTCGATTGTGTTTTGATTATACTGTGTATAATCAACTGTTTTGATTTTCCTAACCCATATTCAGCCTTTCCAACACATGCTCATTTTTGGCACAGGGAGCTCACTACCCCCCTTCACTTACACTTTCATCAGGCCCAGCATCCGATTTCTGTGTCTCAGTGGAACAACAGGCAGGGCAGTAAAACAAAAGCCAAATCCCTTCTATTTCTGTTTTCAGCTCCGCTTATAGTCAGACACCCTCCCCCACCATTTTGATAAGCATTCATTTTGTGGTCCTTTTAGCAAACCTTTCAAAATGTAGTCAGGAACTATTTCAGCGTAAACTTTAAGCTGATTTGAAAGAGGCCACAACACACACAGTTAGTTATAATCTACTCCTCCACAATCTTTACTTAAGAGTCTGCTACCATAGCKGTACTTCACCTTGCCAATTCCCCCATCTGTAATTTTGTTTCCTTATCTACTGGAAGAAAATGATACAACCTCAGAAGTGTTAGAGTTGGGAGGGACCACCAGTGGGCTGACCAGGCCCAACCTCCCKGCTTAAACAGGGTTTTTTCCTAGAGCCCATTGCACAATGATCATGGAGATATCAGCTTGCCCCTAAATGATTTCAGATCCAATGTAAAAGCATGCTACAGAAATGTCTAATTATTTTTGCCACTACTATATTCTCCTTTGGCTGCGAGTCAGAGATTCTTAAATACGGGRGATTAAAATTGCCACCGTCATTTCATTAGTTTAAGTATTTATTAATTAGGAAATGGAAGTCTGTGCATTTCAAATTTTGKTATGGTCACATATTAATTGAGGAGTTCAAGCCTACTTTTATTATGGTATAGACTTCACATATCACTTGAGCAAAGAAAGCAAGTGATTGACTTCTGCACACTGTCAGCTGCCTATGTCTGTTTTGACAGATTCAGGGTGTTACCACATCCAATTGCCCTAACATGATTACAACCTAAGACAGCTATTAGCGTGCCAATAATGTTTCTGAAAATGATGTGGCACCATATACTGATTACGTATTTTCAGGAGTTAGGTGCCTTCTCTTATCTTTCCAGTCCAGACAATTGTGGTTTACCTGAAACACTTTAAAGATAGGGAATCAACACCAAYTGAGAATTGGCAAACTGAAACAATCCAACTCCGTGTGCCACTTGGCAATCAAATTCCAGGGCACGCTCATAGGCACAAGGGGTTGACAAGACCAGAAAAGACCACATCTAAAATATTTTACCAAGCAGCAAATGAGCTGCATTTTATTTACTAACCCAAGAGTTTAAGCATGATATTCCAGGGCTGTCTGAAACTTCAAGTTCAGYTTTATAAGTATTGAATGTCTAGAAGAAACAAAACAAAATAGCTGCTCACAAAACAAGTGATTCTCTGCACAGTGTATTCAAAGCRCCAGACTAAAGATACACCTATATATATAGTGTTTTCCTGCCACGGCAGGGTGTGTGTTGGGGAGAGGTATTTGGGGTTTGGAACAAAATKACTTTCAAGGTCCCTGCCAATCCAAACCATTCGACAAGTCTTTGCAAGATAYATACATACATGCACCAAGAATCAATTATGAAACATTGTTGGGTTGTGTTGTTGTTTTGTTCTCCCCCTGCTTAAGTTGGTTTATTCTGTTTCCCCCAAATTATAAATGGTTCTGCCCAGGTTCTCCCTCCCTTCCCCGTTACATGTCTGTCACCCCAGTCCCCATGGTGACAGGTGTATCAACCTATTCCCCTCCCYGGTTACCTTGGAAACCTTATGTATCCTTCMCTCGATCCCTCCCCAGCTCTCTGCCTGTCACTCCTTGCCACCACCCTTCCCTCCAGAACATTCTACCAGGGGCTTGGAGTGATTGGTTCAGAGGCTGGGACCCCACCCTTTAGCTGTTTTTATTGGTCCTTCCTACATGTCAATCCCATGTACCCCACTCCCCCCACAACTCCCATTGGTTTCCACTTGTTTCCGCCCCCTACCGCCCACTCCCTTTATAAGTGATTGTATCCTTGCCCTCGTCCTCTTTGGTTCTCGGCTCCCTTCAGTGTCTGTTCCCYGCTACCCTGAATAAAYCGAACCTGCCCGGACCTAAGAGCGCTCGCCTCATTGCTGCGGCTAGAAGCTTATTAGTGGCCACATCTCTYGTCAAGGCAGCACTGCTGTTTCCAGGCGGAGTGTTTGCCTTAGGCGCTGTACCCGACAGCAAGGTCGGGAGAGTGCCCCCTCAACTGCAAGCGGTGCTGGCCGAGCTTGCTGGGACGTTACACCATCAGCCGCACGCCGCTTCAAAACATAATGAAAATAGAAAAGAAATGAAACATTACAATTATGAGGAAAGGTCAGTCAGCTCCAGGAAAATAATATAGTAACATGACTCAGTGATTTTTGAGTGACAGTGTTAGTCAAGTGCAAACAAGAAGACTCCCTGTCAAAGAAGGTAGGTTAGTCTCATGCCATTACTATTACAACAATAATGCTCCTTAGAAATTAAGCAGAAAACTGTGTCGTAGGGGAGCTCAAGTACTGAAAGGAACAAACTGAAGATAAGTGAACCTGGAGCTCTCCAAGGCTAAACCAAACATGAAATGTCCAGAAGACAGCTGCTTTAACCTCCTTCAGAGACATCACTGCTTTTAATTCCTGGCCAAGATTCTGCTGTTCGAAACACATCAGTCTTGAGTCCCACTGCTGGAATCCAGGTTTTCTTAACCTCCCCTCGCTCAGAGCAGACTCCAGTGCTTACTTAGATGTCAGCTTGACCCTGACAGACTTTCTGGTTAGGTCTGTCTACAACACAATTATTGGTGTTAGAGCCCTTCCAAACAAGAAGATCCAAATTAGCCCATTTCAGCAGTAGAAGCTGATCAAGTAAATGTTCATGTGTCCAGTGAGTTTGCTGTATCTGGAAGTAGGAATGGCCCTAAGAAACCTAAGGTCCTAAGAAAGGGAAGCCAGACTCCCTGCCAYATTCATAGCTCAGCAAACTGGAAGAAAGTTACCTCTCTGACAGGCCTTTCTCCAGTGTCTCTCTTCACTGATGTCAGACACAGCATTATTCTCCCAAGACCACCTTAACTCCTAGAGCATTCAGAGAACAACTTCACATATGATAAATAAAGGATTAAAAAAAGGTGGAAATAGCTAAGTTACAAATGGAAAACCAAATACCAAACAGAACAGCCCTATTTTCAGCTAAGAGCATTATCCCTTTCTGACTCAAGACAGCACAAAAACTCATAGATCTAGTTCATCAAATCCACAAAGACTCCAGACCAAGAGATAAGGCATCCCAGCAGTACTACTGTCAATAACAGCACATTAAAGAGAAATAAGGTGAAGATCTGAACTGCTGTGGATTTTCCTGGTTTTAGAAATCTTACTGACTCTGGCAGTCTTGAACTACCAAAGAGTTCACAGAACAGTAAGTACTACCTACAGTTCTTAGGAAGAGGTAATGGAAATATCCATGCTGGCTTTTAATGGATCATCTTTAAATACATTGGGTCCAAAGGAGGGGTGTGTGGGTAYGTGTGTGCATATATATACTTATGAAAATTAGGTCTGTAAATTTAGATTGAAAGACAGAGACCTCTACAAATTAAAACACAAGTGAGCAACAACACATGCACCTGAATGCTGGTGCAAGGGAACCATTAAGCTTGAGACTGTGACTGGGCTATGTTCCAAGTCCACATAGGGGCAAGATATAAATGTGCAGGGGACATTTCCTACATTGTGGTTTTCAGGGGAGAAAAATGCTGGTGTATGGGCTGGAATAGAAGTGTAGCGTATGCCAATATGTTTTGGACCTGGACAGACAGGGTTCCCTGCAGACCGTTCCCAAGAGTCTGCTTTGACATAGCCACTGAAACCAAAAAGTACTGGAAATTCACACTTCTGAATTCTGTTCAAACTGCAGTACCTCCCACTGTTTTAACTCATGGATTCCTGCTTTGGATTTTACAGAACAGAAACAGACTGAAAGGTTTCCTAATGTAGGATAAAATTAAATTTGAATGTTGTTAAGGCAGAAAATAAATTCTATTTTGACTGTAATGATAAAGACTGAAATCTAAAAACACCGCCTAGAATATGACAGTAGAAATACAATATGGAAAAGTAACCCAAAGGGAAAAAAATAAAAGGAAACTATAAAAGAAATTAACACAGACTATCAAATATCTGGAAGAGCTGCATAAAATAACTGGTCTAGAAGGATGTTTATAAATTACTTTCCTTTCTCAGAGGGCAACTAAATGCTTCTGAAAGAAATGAAAAAGCAGTCAGATGCTGAAACAGATGTGTTATAAAGAGAACTAAAAYTAATAAACTCCTCATCTACAGCTTAACAGAACAGAAACAAGTGAATAACAGGTATTAAAATTGCAAAACCAGAACTTTAGTATAAAAGCCAGAGAAAATGCTGGATATAACTGGACAGCAGGGCTGGGGGAGTTCCAGACAAGCCCGGATGCTTCCTGGTACAAAGATCCTGTGGAGAGATATCAGTGAGGCTAAGAGCCTGCAGAGCTTGAAAGGCCAGCAGAGGAAGAGGGGTCAAAGAAGCAATTAAACTAATGCAAACACAAAAAGGCCCAAGACCACACAGGTTCTCAGTATAGCTTTATAGCAGAAAACCCGACATTCAAGGTACACCATCTCTACTCACTCTATCTGACATATCTACCAAGCGCAGTTCCCAAAACCAAAAGTGAGGCCAGTCCAGCAGCACAGAAATAAACAGACTACTATGAGTACTGCACAGGCCAATCTTCTCTCTGAGGAGGAAAAAAAATCTTCCCCAGATGAATAAAAAACCATCCATTCTCAGTCTATATGGTTTAGTAGAGAGGCTTCCTATGGAATAAACCCTTGAGGCTGAGGCACAGGCAGGCAGGAGCTACACAAGCACAGACATGGACTGGCAGCATGGCACATGCAGTGTGGAACTAAATATACCAACACATCCTAGCCTGCTTCACCAGACTGGTGCTGGCTTCTAAGCCTATGTTTAGGTGCTGAACCCACAGTTGCTCCACCCAATCTTACATGCACATGGTGAGTGAGGATAATGCACAAACCACAGTAATGACAACATGTGGCTGCTGTCTGTCAATGGTCTTTGTGGGTCCCTTCCAACCCAAAATATTTTTTGATTCTGGGATTTGGCTTAGAGTGATCTCTTTTGAAAATCTCTGTTCTTGAGGATGGGGCTTAAAAGTGACATGAAGATTTGTGTAAMCTTACTTGAAACCCATCACCTCCATGCCCCAAACTGCAGTGAACTCTGCAACACTTGAACTACAGAAAAAGAAGACATACAAGTTCCTGTTTTCCTTTTTTGTAATTCACCTTAAATGAATTCCTGTTTCAAAAGAACAACAACCCAGCCCCTCAAAGTCTTGATTCCAATGTAACAGAATGTACAAAACATGACAGAACATAAACTTGTTCTCTCATCATATAATGATACTCATGCTAAGCACTTTCTCTGACTTGTACTATTAAATATGTGGATGAATTTTAGTAACACAAAGTTTTATGCGCTCCAGTTTAACTATAATTTTAAGTACAATGCTGAAAGAATCTGTAATTAAGCAGCTCCAAGACAAACTAGAGTTTGTGTGGTCTGAACTAATCAAGTATGTATTGCTCCTAACCTCAGTCAGCTATATGAAATTAGTTTTCCTCTTATTATTTTGAGAAGATCTGGAAGATAAAAAAAGCCTACATTTTTCTTGGCTATGCACTAGAGTAGTGTTTAAAGGAAAAGGATTGCTAAAAATTGCTTTTCTGATTYGGTATACATCAACACAGTTATCAAAAAGCATTCTAGATGTAACTCTAAATGGAATAATCAGATTCTGCCCTAATAGCAAATAAACTCCTAAAACTAATTATGGCACCTGATAGCCTCTTTTGGAAAGACAGGATAACAATGCATACCAAGAGGTAATCAAAATTGTAGCAGCCAGTCACAAACTTCTGGGAACTCTTGCTGATCACTGAGCTATGAAGTACGATCAACAATAGGATATAACATATATACATATCTCACTGTTTATTCTATACCCAATAGCTGAGTTGATGCAAAAAGGCCATTACCAGGGAATACACATCCTTCTCAGATGGGATTTGTTATAAGCAAGAGATGGTTTGGGTCTACTAAAGGCAGAAGAGCCCACTCTTGTCATCATTTGACTTGGGTATATAATGCACAGGAGACTGTGTAGAACTCTAAGCCAACTCTTGTCCAGTGATAAAACAATAAAAAATAATACAAAAAATAATACCAAATATAATAGTAAAATATCAAATTGACTTGTCTGTAACTGAAAATTTATGACAGACTAATGGGAATTTCCAACTGGAAGCTATCTTGCTGGTCACTGAACTCACACGGGCAGAAGAGTGTCATTTCAAGTACACACAGAGTTCTGCCTTAGTGCTGTGCTACAACTCCTGCAGCTCCTGATGCACCACTTCAAATACACAAAACATCTGTTGGTGTTTTTTTCAAAACAAAATTAGTTTGTTCATSTCCTGAAAATATTAATCTGCACCTTAAAAAGCAATTTTTTTTCCTCTTGCTCTGCTACTGCAACTATTATTGGAAAGCTCTACTTGAATTTCCTCACCCTAGAAGCAGCTCTTCAGAAGTACTCTTCAGCTGAGGCTACACAGGGCTTGTTTAGACCCCTTTGCATCAACACTGCCCTTGAGCATTAATAACATGTTTGCTTATTCGGTGCCCCTTCTCCACATTCCTATATATATTTTAAGTCGAACTAGTAATAGTACAACTGTATTTTAAGTCATGTTTCCCTCTGTGTTTGCACCCTTGCAAAGTACAAGGCAAATTCTTAGTCTCTCCTGCCTTCTGCAAGATGAGACAGCTCAGAAACATTAACAGAACCAGGAACAGGATTATTAAGTGAAAAAGTTGATACTTTCTTCTGGAAAACTTTTTGCTCCAATTTTTCAAACTTAAGAGTTAACTGGATSATGACAGCAGTGGATGTGACATTTYCATTCAAGGGCAAGATGCTTGTTGGACATTTTGTTTTATCATAAAAAGAGTAAATCAGCAGTAAAAGTGATCTCGTTCTTTGGTAGAAATCTACAGCAAGAAGTAGCTTTACTCCCTACTCCTCCTTATCATCTTCACTGAAAACCAACAAGACTGACCAAGAACATCACTTCCTCAGAAAAGCTGAGGAAGTAAATGGTGATGTTCAGAAGATGGGCACACCACAGATATTAGCACTGAGTTAAGATCTTACAGAGAAGAAGCAAAGAAGAAATATTAAGGGGCTCAATAAACATCAACCTGTCAGTCTGGCATAAATCAGAGACCTTCTTTTCTATGGATGCAAAGCCCAGAGCAGCATTCTCACCTTAACTGAGAAATAAAACCTCCAACTTCAGTGATAGACATTACCTAAAAGGCAGGATGAAAATCCAGCCCACTGAGCTACATTAATGCACTCAGTAGAGCTCTTTTGACTCATAATGGGAGTATTCRCTATTGCCAAAAATCCTGGAAATTTCCATCTTGACAACCATATAGCTGTCAACTGTATAATGAAGTAAAATGGAGATGAGGCTTGAGTAACAGGCTTGAATGGGAATTTGTCATCATAAGAGGGTCTGAGAACAGAAGCAGGATCCTTCTCTCTTTCCAGGGTGTCTGAAAACAGAACGAGCTCATCTCTAGCCAGCAAYGCCACCAGCCTTGTGTTTCCCATTCCTAATTACCCTTGGCAGGAGGAAAGAAAGGACATGGGATGTTCCAAGTCAAGGAGAGAGCAGATTTAAAAGTGAAAATCCATGCCACAGAGCCTGAAGAATGCCCTGCAACAAGATCTCTTTGAAGCCAACAAGCCACCCAACTGTGAGGAACCCTCCTGCCTCCACTGGCTCTCCTGGTATGAGACCGCGGAGCACGAGTGAACCCTCGGATTTCCTATGGGAACGCACCATGCAGTCACATGGACATTTCAAAGGGGACAGGTTCTCCTATTTGTAACTCTGTGGTGACTTTCTACAACCACCCAGTTGCTTTCATGGCAGTGTAGTATTAAGAAAATATCTGATGTATTTTTAGCTTTCTTCTATTGTAGCTTAGCAGCTGGATTCAAAGAGAGCCAACACCCTGCGATCGACCTGACCTGTGTATGGATCAGTAACATATGCTCTACCAACCAGACATGAGTCCTCTAAAACATGACAAAAAGGACCAAGGCAGGGATTACAGTTTTTAGGGTATAAATCCTCATGGATCAGGCAATAAGTTGCACCCCACTGTCATCCAGATTACTATGGTTAATTAGCAGCTTTTCATGTCTCAGTCAAACCTTGATGGTTCAATTCCTGTTTTTTAAAAAATACTACTACTATATGTAACMTGAGAGAAGACAGAGGACTAAACAGATTAGTGACCTGATACAGCAACAATTTGTATGGCTTGGCTTGCAATAAATCCTGTTTAAACACTATGCTATTGCTTAAAGCTGGACAGTCAGTGATCCTCAGCCTGCTTGGCCTCTTATGGAAGTGACCAGAGCAAACCACTTCAGAGTAAACCAAACCCCTGCCTGTTGGAGACATGCCTTCACTGGGCAAGGTTGAGAAGGGCAGTGCAGAACATGGCTGTGCTTTAGGTAGAAATTTAATCTGTGCTGGGGATATTACCAACTGGAAATATTTGACTTAAAGAGTTATGTGTTTCCATATATTAACATACTTCCCACACTTGCTCACATCTGCCCAAATAAGCTATGAAATAAATATTTTCCACATTGTAAATATAGCAGATATTTATAATACTCAGTGACACACCACTTAATCCAGAAGCCAGCTTTTGCAGCTAAACCTTTCACGGTAACATCAGCAAGCAAGTAAACAAGTTGAAGAAAATTCTGCAGTTTACCTACATTTCAGTTTGCACGTCTCTTGTACCTAGAATTTATTTTATTTACAAAAAACAGCTTAACAGAGTAACACCCCGTACAATTTTCTTTTAACAGAGTACCTTGTGACAAGAAGAGCAGCTTCCTCACTCTCATCTGCTTTCTGAGTATCAATCCAGTGTCTGATGCACAGAATTAGTGAGATAGAATATAAGTATAAAAGGTTCCTTGCAAAGCAATTAGCCTCATCGATTAATTATATAGTATTTTAATGATCTCAGTTTACCCCATTACATAATACCTTTCTGTCAAGTCCATATGCAACCTTTTACTTTTGATATGAGTATCTCAGATACATTTGTTACTTTTGATATGAGTATCTCAGATACATTCATTCCTGAATTTTTAATGAAGATATTCTTTCTCCAAAGCATTTAGTTGAATTTTAGTCCATCAATCAGTGTGTTTTCTTTTCTGAAATTTTACCATTTTTAACCCAATAAATACTAGGTTTAACTGGATATATCCAGAACACTAAAGATGCAGTGAGTGAAACAAAGACACCCCTTCATTAAAAGTTTTAGTCTGGTAACATAATAAAATAGGTGTCAAAAAGGCTGATTAAAAAAGCTAGAACACATTCAGAACACATTTTAGAGCTCTTCTGTTTTGCCAAGACTTCAGAAGTTAACCTGACTACCAAGGTAGCCAAGTAATGAAATTAGTATTTGAAAAAAAACAAAAAACAAAAAACAAACCCAAACCTTTTTCACCTGGCAGAAAACTTGAATGGAACATTGTAAACAAACAGTGTGGAAAACCCCTCAAAACCACAGGACRTTAACCAAATTACATTTCCATTACAACAACCATAATAATGAACCTGCAGAATAATTCAGAGTCTTTTTTCTTGTATTTCAGCTTTATGTAGTATTAAATTTAAAGTGAAAAAGGTATTTAATAGAAAATAAACCACAAGGAGAAAGATGAAGCAACATCTTCCACACTTTGTACAAAGTTTGCGTGATTGAATGATTACTACTTGTCCTCCGTTTAAATGAAAATTCTAATCACACTTTTCTGAAAACAGCTCTCACAAAAACTGATGAAGTTTGAAGTCTATTGTAGATATTGTCTAAAATAAGTACTAGAGTATTTGTGCAGCTTGTAAGAAAGGAAAAGGAAAAACTGAGGTAACTACTTTTTGGAAGCAGGTCAAAGATTATGAAAGGAGTGATGGCTGTAGAACTCCTCTGCTACAACTGAAGGCCAGCACTAGGCCAGGATTTCTGTAAACATGACCATAATATATGTTATAATTGCCACACTATAGCTACAGCTTAGGTAGCTTTTTCAGCAGGGGAAACAACAGAATAAACCAAGCTCCTTCACTGATTATAGAATCAGTTCTTGAAAGGTTTTTTTTAGGGGGGGGGTTGGGTTTTTTTGGTTGGTGTTTTTATTTTGTTGTTTGGGCTTTTTTCTTGACAGAAAAATATTCATCCTCACAAGAATCTGCAGACGTTGCTTTCTCAGTCAGGGTTAGTACAAACACTATTTTACTAAGTTAATGGCAATTCACTAGAAATTTATTGCACTAGGATTAAATCCTAACAAACCAGTCTCCAAAATAAACCAACAAAAATTATGTTTCCTAATCAGCTAAGTGGTGACAGATACTCAGATACAGTATCAGAGACACTGGTAATTCTTGCAGAAGTCTGTAGGGAGGTGAAATGTTACTCTAAGCAGTCTCAAACGACATGTATTTTCACAATTTACATTGCAGTACTGCTTCAATGCGTTATTATTGAAGATCAGTTTATTTTATTTATTCATAATGTCTCTCAGTGCAGCACATGATTTAGGGTAGTTTGATCACTTCACAGGAAAGGGACCTGTCATTAGTGTTTTGATCTCACCAAACACYCCCACGTTTTTGCAGGCTAAGATAAGCAGAAGACTGCTCAGCTCTTCTCTCATGCTGCAGAGTGTGGTATTTACTTGCCAAATACTCTTAAAAGCTTTCTTCTGAGTCAAATCATCTCACTCCTCCAAGAAATTTCCAATTCCTTGATTCAGGTATTATTTTATGCTTCAACATTCAAGATGAACCTACCTAGAACCTGCCTGCTTTCAACCACACATCATGGTCTGCTCCTCTGACAGTTCCTCCTGAGCAGCCTTTGACAAACTGCTGCTCACCCTTCTCTCCCATTCCTTAGTTTCTGCATCATAGAGACCCACAAGTTAACCCCTAACTAATTTTGTCTGCCTCTGCACCAGTCTCAAGAACAGGTGATTTCTATTCTAACATCTTCTACATCAGCCTCCTCTCTGGATAAACTTGACAGAAACTTTTCTCCATTTTTTTCCTCCATCCTCTGTCATCTTTGCCTTAAAGCACCACTCGCTTAGCTCACTTCACTGACCTTGTACACACCTGCTTGAACAGTTTTTAACCCACAACAGCACTTTGCCTTGGATTATGTGGCTATTCGTTTTCCCCAAGAAACTCTTAGGAGGAACTTTTTGGAAAACTTTTAGGAAACCCAACTCGTTTGCCTCATCTAGGTTTCCTTTATCCTCCATCAACTTCTTCAGTAACGCTGATAATATAAAGCACTACAATTTCCTCACCAAAGCCATGTAATTTTGACTTAAGTTACATTAACCTAATTTTCCCCTTCTGCTCTTCACGTATGAAATCTCTGTGGGATGAACTCAATATTAACTTACATAAAACCATATCAGGAAAAGTTTAAAAGATAATTGATGGAGTTATTCATGGCTATTGCTGTTCTAATAGGAAAATTCATTCCTCAATTTCATTTCAGAGAGCTGAAGTAAAATTAAGTTATATCTAATTCTTATGCTTTCCCTTGAAGACAATCTTAATTTGCATACCCTTTAAGGTTTTCAGGAGCACTTGTCAAAAAAGAACAAGAAGGGATTTTGAAAGTGCTTACTATGTTCCATTCATACAATAACTGTTTTATCAAGGAATTTACAGGGTACAGATTTACTGTTCTATCTTGTCATTATCTCCACTACAGTTGTTGAGTGATTTACTACTCCTGAATTTTCAACAGATCTCCTAACTTCTCCTAAAACATTAAGATTTGCTAAGGTCACACACTGATTTCCATTAAAAAAATGCCCTTGGAATAATAATTTCCCCTTCATCTTCTACAATGAAAATAGATGTAAAATAATTCATAACTTCCCTACCACCTCATCATCTACTTTAGCTATCACTCAAGTCTTGGTCGCTTTAGAGCGACCAGCCCTGCAGTCACAGATAAAAGGAGGACAATGATCAGCTGATATTTCTGCCTACAAAGCACAATGGAAGATAAAGCTTTATAATACTGATCTCCTTAACTCATCATGAGAGCCATCTCACGCAGGAATGCCAGTCTCTCTCACGGCTTCAAAACCCAATGAAAAAAAATAAAAAAGAGCTTTAGAGAAGCTCCAATGGGTCGACATCCTCAATTTATTTGAAGCTGCTTCTTGATAAATGGTTTTAAAGCTATTTCACTCTCTCCCTTCACATCAGCATGGCCCCTTCTGGCCAAATCTGTACACTTACCTCAGCAGCGTATAGACAACTCTCACACCGGGCCATATTGGATATTGTCTTTGATTCTCCTGTTTCTCTGGTGCTGAATATACACAGTACACTGTAGGGACAGAGACTTTTTCTTAACAAGTGTAAGCCTCCTGAAGCCTCTCAGGAGTTTCAGCAGTAGGAGTAAGTGTGGAGTTTGGAAAGCAAGTGAAAGAGTCAAAGGGCAATGACGCTCTCAAGATTTCTCAGGTGTATGGTACCAGCTTAAACTCTCTTTTAAGAAAACATGCAGCCTCAGTAGGAGTTTAATGCAACCTGAAAGTCCAGCTTAAACTTGGTTTCCACTTCAGGAAATATTTGTGCCTGTTGATCATGTGATGAAGTACAACTAGCCCCTGAGTTCACTCCTGCTCCCGGGCTGCCAAACACATCTTGATCTGAATGCCTCTCCAGAGGAGAGTGAGCTCTTCCAAAGGGTTTGGTTGCTTTTACCAGGCAAAATTTATCCTCATGCCTGCTCCTCACTCCTTCTCTAATGCTCTGAAAATGTTGAGTCTGAGTGACAGGTAAGGACAGATTAGAAGAAACAGTGAAGAGCGCATTTAAATGGAAAGAGCTTAATATGACTTATGTGTAATTAATCTGCAACATTTATTTTCCATTCATACTCTGCTTATCAGCCTTCAACTGAAATATTTCTTCTGTTATGCTAAACCTCCTCTGGACATCCATAATGTTAGTTAAGGAGCACGGAAAACAAAAAGTGTCTACTTAAAAGAGCATCACATTGGAAACATCTTTGAACTAGAATATATTTTCTTCAGAATACTGATGTACCATATATCACAAAAAATACACCCATGAGAAAACACAGTGGATAAACGGAAATGAAATTCAGCACGAGGCAATTCCATCAGACTTTCTGGTGACCTTATAAACACAACAAAAAGTGCTATTCATACATCACCTAGCCAAGTCAATATTTATTTTCTTGCTTTACGCATGCTTTGCCGGAGTGACCTTAATCATAAAAGCAAGGCACTAAAACGCATGGTTTGGTCCAAAACTTGTTTTGGCAGGCAATATGCAGATCTCCCCAAGAAGATCTGCCAACGTATCTCAAGCCAAACTTGCAATAGTCTGACCTAAAAGGACAAGAAGACTGGCAGAAATGAGACTACAAACATTTCCCTCAGGAGCAGGCTGTGTGCACAGACTCTTTCCATGTTTGTAAGGGGGAGGGGAAGGGATTTTCCATGTCTGTATGTGTTTTCCACATATATTTGCCAACAGTTCCTAGATTATCCCCAGAGCCTACTTTGAACACCAGGATAACTGCTCAACTCTAGGCAGTATTTCCTTTATGAACATGGAGACTTCAGAAAAGCAGGCCGGATCTTGATTTCTGAGTTATTCTGGGCACATTAACAAAATAAATGAACCCTGGCTATACCTCAGTGTCACTGAGAACAGATCTAAACCCTCCAGTCTGCAGCACCTCCTGAGATTCCGGAATTGAAAAGGAAGGCAAGCATAAGAACAGGAGTAGAGGTAAAACCACACTGGATTTGTTTCTTTCCATCAAAAAAAAAATTAAAAATTCACATGTATCAATTTCTTGTTTCTAACAATGTAATTTTATTCTTGTGCAAGTACAGTGAATATAAGGAGTGCTGAGACAGAGATATAAATTAGGTTAAGGCAGTAATCCCCCTTTTACTCTCCCCCAGTAGTCCAGATGGAAACATGCTCTTAAAAACACCCCAGAGCAGAAGTAGCTGTGCAATGCTTGACTGTCTGCTTCATCAGTGCCACATTCCCTCCATGTAAGCTGCTAAACTACCAACCCAATCCTTTTTATTTCCTCCTTTGTCATCATAAGGATAAGTCTAAAAGCTTTTAGTGCATTTCCTCTCAGTTAAACTCAAATTAGTCCCCTCGGCTGGACTCCTACTGGGATGCCTTGGTCTATCCCAGAGCTCTCGCTGAGAAAAGCCCTTTTCAGTCCAGCAAATCACCTCGGTACCTGCTACTCTGACAAGCCTGACGCCATTATTTATTACATAATAAGGTCTCGCTGTTGAGGGTCAATTATTCCATTGACTGGGCATTACAATAATTCTTGGTAATTAAAAGAGGTACTTATGTGAATCTAGATGCATATTGAAAGAAACATTAGTCCTTTTGTTATCTTGGCAAGCCCTTGTTCCTAGTCGGCCCAAGCAATTAGCATCTTTTGGCAATCCCTGTCAGCTGGGGTTTGGAAAGCCTGAAAAGAGGGTCACTCAGATGCTAATTTAGATACAATTGTGACAGCAGAGTTTAGAGGGAGCTGCTCCAAAGGCACCATCAGGGTTTAATAAAGCAAACAGCTTGGGTCCCAGTGACCCTGCTGAGGTAATTAAAAAGACTGCTCTATGTTGCTGTGCCAAATGGGAGAGTGGCATCATGAAGCCGATCCACAAAAACCATTTTTAAAAGACATATAATCACCCATTTAATCTGCTCATTAAACAAATCTCTCATGCGGACTTAACAGGAATTAGCACTTTCTAAAAGGCAAAAATTGACAGAAAGCAGACTGCTCAAATGATTCTAAAGGTTGTGATTCCTAAACGTTTTCCCATTATTATTATAAGCTCTTTTAATGCGAATGTATAATATTTGGGGTTATTGGTGTTCAAGACTATTCTTTTAATGCTGTCTTTATGGGAGAAATATGAACATCCACTTCTCAAAACTAAGAGGGTGCAATGACATCAGCTATAATAACAGTACTATATATACCCAGTGCTACAAATTTTGTGTAAATTACCCCACACTCAACTCACAGCAAATTCTGTGGGGGTACTTGCTGACACTTTGTTTCCCAGGATTCATCCCAGGAAGAGAGCTCTCGCACACAACTACTGGCTCAAACTCCAACACACAAGTAACATTAGGCACCTTGTATCCACCTCTTGTGTTCCTCCGAGAGTGTTAAAGAGAACCATCACTACTGACAAAGCAGAATTACCTTCTCCTGCTTCAGAAAAAAAGAGTAAAACAAAAAAAGTTCCTCCTCTTTTGTACAAACCAAACCAAAAGTTCCAGGGGTTGTAGGGCACTGAGTAAAGAGGAAAATTTCTTTTGGTGTAACAATAACCTGATGTATATCACAGGCAAGCTGTCCTACTCCACGCAGAATGTAAGATTTTTCTTTTTGAAAAGTTCATCTGCTTTGGGTTGGGGTAACGAGAAAAAAGGAGGAGGAAAACAGAGAAGACAGAAGGTAAGGCCAGCCGATTTTTTTTTTCAGTTTTAATTCAGTATTGAAAAGATTATCTCTGTTCAATGTCTGGGAGAGAATGCAGCTGGTAAGTCATTGCAGAGGTTAAGCAATTATATTGCTCTGTGAGTATTTCCTATTTCACTGTGCTGCATTCAAATACAGTCTCCAAGATTTCAGTTTTCTTCACCCTCCTGATAATGAGAGACTAAAATATCAGGGAGGCAAACTTGTCCCCAGAAAACTAAATAAACTCATTAGGCATTGTAGCATGCTCAGCCCAGCTACTAAACTTTCTCAGACTCATGAGGCTCAATACTGTATGACCTCATCATTGACAAGCTGATATTCTACTGAAAGCTGTTAATTAAAGACTCTAGAGATGTTGCCAGCATACTTAACATCTCTAGATATAACTGATGCATGCACATCTCTCACAAGAAAATGTGCTGAGCTGGAATGACAACCTCAATTCCACACAAACTCAATAATTGTCATGTCTACCTTWTTTGAAAATGAAAAGCCAAAATAAGATTAGAGCCCTACATGCATGTAATTTGCTGGATCAGTGTTTCTTATTTTGTTATCTATGGACTGGTAAGCCATTAAATAAGTGTATAATTCCTCTTCACTCCCAGAGTAACACAAACAAGATCCTTGTTGTACAGACAGACAAAACTTATGACTTCCGCAATGGAGACTACAGAGCAGAGTGCGGCAAACAAGGCAAAGACAGCCACCACTGTGGTCATTGTCAGAGAGCTGATTCAGCTGAACCACAGTATTGCAAACATGAGTTGTTCTCAATTCTAAAGATCACCAATTTGCTGCAGTCATATGCCTGGTCAGTATTAATGACCTGACAACATCTGAGTGCTCTTTTTTCTTCAACAGTAAAACATTTCAAAGTAGGAAAAAAAGCCCGTAACTTCTCCAGAGGTTGCTTAAGACAGGTGACAAGGGAAGCAATATCCTACCTTAGGAAATTTACCTGTGTATAGAAATACTAATGACACAAGGGTGCTTTTTTCCTCCCTCCAAGGGGCAGCATACAGGATGGATCACACCACATTAGAAATGCAGAGAAAAACCAGCCACCACCTACAGTTTGCAGGAGCGGGTGTAGTACAGTAGGAATGACCATAACCTTGGAAAGAGAACTCAGTATTGTACTGGAATACCAACAGAAGTTCCCAGGGAAACACCTACAGAAACTCCTAATCTATATTCTATAGGAGTACACCCAAGTTAATTAGGCTAAGGAACAATGATGATATATGTGGTAATTCTTATGCGAATTTCATCTACCTCTATCTATATCTGGTTATCAGTGCAAGCTACTTAACCTGCCTTGGCTTGTTCCTAAACCAATCCATCTATATCTGGAACAAAGCTCTTAAAAGTGAAAAGAACTTCAGCACCAAAACAGGAAAGCTTACACAGGTAGGGGCAGAAAGAGTCTTTTACTATGAAACAAAAGCTGAAACAAGTGCAGGATGGGGTGAACTACTGGTTTTGACCAGCTTCCTAACTACTTTATTCTACTATTTAACTTTACAGGTTCTTTTTTTCTTAACTTAGTGTGGGCAAGAAGGGGGTCAGGAAGATGACAATAATGCGAAAAGGATGGAGAACATAAGGAACAGCAGAAAAAGAATGAAGGAGGAGGAAATAAATCATCAAAACTTTATAACCCTAGACTGCCTCACAGGGGAGCAGAGGAAAAAAATCAGACCATTCGTCTTCAGCATGTTTGCTTATTATCTCTTGGGAGAGTTTAAGATGTTATACTTGACACCATTATATGTATGTGCAGTTAACCTCAACCTGTATTACTTCTTTGTATTTTTGCAGTCTTATACATGCACACAAGTCTCTTTCTTATACTGATAAACCATGCTCAGTTTCTCTGTATTGTACAGAGAATAATTCTTATAGCAAATGATTACAACTCTTGGACTTAAAGTACACTTTGATACTGACATTTGAAAATGGCTCTGCCTAGCTCCAATAACTGCACACTCTGTCTGTATTCCCTACTATGAAGGATACTTCCTAACACATTTCAAAAAGTAATTCAATAGCTGAATAACCACAACTACACTTTCAGGTCTATTTAAAACTGCAAAAACAATGTGTTCTTTCTCTTGGGAGAGCTATGCTGCCATTTGGTCAGACAGCAACACATTTTGGACACACTTCAGAAGTAGTTGCATGCATTGTCAAGATTTATAGTTGCACAGGAATCAAGGCAGGGGTGCAACTCCCTGTAAAACACTGAAATCCATCCACAGATGAACCATAACAGAAAGTCACAGATGCAGTTTCCTGACCAGTTTGGCTGTGCAAGGAGATGGGAAAATTCAATCAACATTTAGTACATTTATTTTCTTGAAATGAATCTCCACGCCACAAGTGAACGTGCTGTTTTGCTGCAATACGTAATACTGCGCTTACCTCTGCTTCTCTACCAGCATATGTGACAGTCATTCCAGGCATTCCTTCTGCAGCTTTTTTGTTTATTTTGGGGAATGTTTAGAATGTTTTTGTGTTGAAAAAAAAAAGCAAAAATTTTTTTACAAGTCCCATTCTAAAAAAAAGCCCTCTAAACTGAAGGAATCATCTATACAAGAGCTTCTAAAAGAATAAACACAGCTGCTAACAAATGAGTAAAAAGTTATAGGAAAAAACACTAGTAGGTGCCAGTTCAATTTTCTAATAAATCTTAAGGCTGAGGCTGTCCTTTGATTCTTGTGAATTTTAGTATTCTATCTCAAATGTATAGTTAGGGTTTTTCTCCAAAAAGTTATTTTAAGTAATGATGAAAAGCCAACTTTCCACTAGCAGCTATTTGTACTAATAAACATATAAACTACTAATATGAGCAAAAGTTGAGTTATTAAAAGCATACTTCAGAAAAGCAGCATTAGTTATGCTTCAAGCTCTCAAACAGAATTGACAGATTGAAGACAATTTAGGAAGAAAGGCATACAGGTCAATTTATCCTCAACAATGAATATTCATTTATTTCTGGTCACTGCCTAAATCTGCTTTTCTAATTCCTTTATTTAACTCTCTGAGGTTATAAAGATATAAACCCCAGATCATCTTATTATTAGGCCCATAGCTAAAACATAAAAAACTCACAATAGGGATACAACTAGTTTAAGAACATATGTGCTCTATGTTTACTTCTGTCTGGTAAAACAACAGCGTCAACTGGAATTTGGAATGTTTTCTTTATTTAGACCTTGTAGGCTGAACAATAAGCCCTGACAGCTCTGTCTCAGCCCTCTCAAGGCTCGTACCAAATGAAGCCTAAACTCACTATTCAGCAACTGCACCGGCCATGGGATGTCTGGAATTTGTTATGTGCACTCATCCTTAAAATGGAACAGCTGCTATGAAAGGCTGTTACAAGACACCCAAAGGGGCAAAAGGTTCCTGTGACACCCTTATCTACAACCTGATATGAACAGCTTTTGCTGCTACCCTGCTCCCATCTCTAGGTATAAAGTTACATGACAGAAGGGCCCAAAACACTCCCTTCAGTAAAAGAGAAAACTTATATGGCTTCTGTTCCGTTTCATGCCATTGACTGTGCAGAGGATTAGATCACCTTTAAAATGTACTTATTTCGTGAAACACATCCGAATGCCAATTTTAAAGATTTGCATTTTAGAAAACTACATTTCTACAGCCCTATCACCCCCCCACTCACCTTTTTATTAAAAGCAGCAAGACAGTCTTTGGCCATGCCATGCTTTCCTTGCTCTCCTGATTGACTATATAGCCTATAAGCCCACAGACTAGTTAGTTGCATGAGGGGCTCAACCAGGATTTTGCTGTTAAGGATCAAAAAGTAATAGCAATATARCAAAAATAGCTCTCAGGGGAAATATATCTTGTTACTGCCAGAAAGAGTATTTTTGTAAGAGAAGCATTTCTGTAATTCTTATTAGTTAAATAAAAGACTGGAAATAACCAGAAGCACGAAGACTCAAGGGTCTGAGCTCCCATCAGAGTCAATGGCAGACTTCCCACTAAATTCACTGGATACGCAATGAAGACCAAATGTGGAATACAGAAATGAAATGATCAGAGGAAGGACTCTTGTTCACAAATGCATTCTGCATCTGTGAAGTTAGTACCTGTGACTGAGCTCATAAATGAGACTAGCGTCCACACACAATACAAGTGTGATGAGTTCAGCCTCTGGTGGGAAAATTCCAAGAACTACTTCGATTTTCAAACAGAAAAGACAGCTTCATTTTTACAGATGCACAGTACTGGGCAAAGCCCAGTGTCATTACAAGGTGTACTTTTCCAGACTTCTCCCCCTCCCATCCCCACAGCCTCTGCTTTCTCTGGTGCTTGCTGAGGTGACCCAGGGACCTACCACGACCTGCAACCAACTTCCTCCTTCCACCAAAGGTAGGTACTATTTATTGCTGAAGTTCCTTTGATATATCAAATCCTCTTTCTAAAGTTTATATGGCAGAGATAAACAAGTCTGTAAAAAGACAGACTTGCCCCAAATCCTTTTATGCCTCCATAAACACTGCTATAATTGCAACAGATAATCAGTTCCACTTCAGCCAAAGCTCAATACCAGCTTGTAGATACATCTTTTAACCAAACCACAATTTATTTGGCTGTGGGAATGAAATCCTATTCCCTATCTCTTTACATCCACCTTTGTGATTTTGGTTTGCCAAATTTCCTTCCACTGCTCTTCAAAAGAGCCATGATTCCCAGCATCACACAATCCCACCCTCCATCAATGCTCTGGCCCAGGGTTTATATCCTGAAGTTTATATCCTATATATGCTCTCTAGTGGGACAAAAGCCTTACCTTCCAAAGATCATGAATAATCTACTCTTTCAGATCAAGTCAGAAATTAAAATCCCAGAGCAATAATATCCCCAAGAATATGTCAGGAAGTGAGGAAGAAAGAAAAATCAGGGGAAGATGAGACAAATGGACTAACATGGAGTAAAACATGGCCAGGAAGACGTAGCAGTAGTTATTTGCTGCAACAGGGACAAGGATAAAGTGAACCTGGTTCAGATGCATCAAGAGACAGGTAAGTGCAAGCCACAGACAACACAGTTCTCCTCCAGAGCTTGGCTTTCCTCTCTGCCTCAAAATGATTTACCKGTACCAAAAGAGACAATCCCAACACAAAAATCCCTCTCCCTCTTTCAGAGTCCTTTCAGGAATCATTGCACTTGCCACAATTCTAAGACAAGTAGGTCAGCTCTGAGTAAAGGAGAGATGAATCAAAACTCCTTTTTCATCAGCTACTATAGTACATGCTGGCCATCTACCATCAGAACAGAAGCTGCCTGCTTTGGGCATGTCTGGAAGCATGGCTCTGTATCTCAGGTGGCTGAGACAACACTGTCTTCCTTCCTTGTCACAGACTACTGAAGTAATACATTAAATACTCATTCAGTATTAATATACACATTTTTGATGCCCTAAAAATGGCCTTCCACCTTAGGTTTATTAAAATTATCTTGGACTAGGCACCTTCTCACAGACTTGTCCAATTGAGTATTTGCTTCACACTTCCAGCTCCCATTCTCTGATGCTTGTGATGCCATTTGAACTTGAATTCTTAAGGGCAAAGTCCTGTCATTGGAAATCATACTAAAAACAATGAAATGGCAACAACAAAAAACCTTCCTGTTTGACCTCCAGCACACTCTTTTACTTCCTACTGTTGAGCTTTCGATTGATTTTGTATTTCTGCTGCTGTTCTAAACATTCTTCTAGATTCACTGTTACTCTATCACCCTGAGGAAACACTCACTGGGATCCACTTCAGCCTCTCCTTTTTAAAGTCCTCCTGGTATTGTGTTCATAGTTCAGAATTACTAAGTCAAAGGTTCAAAACAGGAAGAAAAAACACCCACCAAAATAAAACCCAAACCCACCTGCCTAGAGCTCTTCTTCCTCATTAAAAAATGGATGATTTGGACTCCAGGTGTTCCTTCAGCCCTACCGCACTGAAACCCCTACTGAAACAAAGCCCTCGAGACAAATCCTGTAAGCTCAGGAGGTTTTTTTAGTTGTATGTGTGTCATCTGACTGAAATCTGCCTTTCCTGTGATCCACCAACACACTGTACAATCAGATTTGTACTGCACTTTCCTCTTTCTCTCTCTCTCTTAGCATTAATCCCCTCCTCTGACTTKCTCCTGCACAGCTATACCGGGCTTGTATTCCCAGCTAAACAGATGTGAAGTATACCCTAATTTTGTGTCTGGTCAGTGAACCTCATGACTGTTCTGTTTAATGCATACTCTATTTTTTGTGGCTGCCACTAGACTCATTGTTTTACATCTGTTTGCATTAAAGCACGTTTTCCACTGAATGACTCAGACACTTCAAGATCCCAAATCCCTCTCAATAGGGTTACATAAATTCTGAAATGTTTGCTATTCCCTTTCTCTAAATTCAGTATAATCACCTAACATTTACTACAATCTTAGATCTGATACTCAAATTATTTAGATATGTATTATTAAAAAGATCAGTCCCCCTGAGTATGCCACTAGTAACCTATTTTCAGCTAGAGAAATTATCATTTGCAGACACTGTATGTAATCTACTTTGAGACACCTTTAAAGMCAACAGGCCATTTTTGCTTCACAGACCATGATTCTGTGGTTTAACAAGTAAGCTCCTTTATGAAACCTTATAATTTGTTAAAGTGTCATTAATTCACACGGTTTCAATTTTTCACAGTGTATTTTTCTCATAACATGAAAAAAAATAGAACAGTATCAAGATGAATCTGGAAAGCCAGAATTCAGAGCAAAGAACATGTGCTTATTTCTCAAGATTCCTGATTTTCTGTTTATAGCATCCTTATTCTGGTAACAATGGCAAAAACACAAATAAGCTATTCAAGGGAATTTCAAGCACACAAATACCACAATGTTGAATTTAGTTCTTCAGCCCTTTTTGTCTAGGGTCTTACTCACTTTTCCTTAAAAATCATCAGTATTTCTCTGTCTGACAGTTGGCAAGTAAGAAGGGAAATGGTTTTAAAGATCAAATTAAGCAAATCTGATTGAATAATTCAGATTTGCCATGGGACTCAATTATTTCTATTAGAAATCCTTATTTTTAAAAGGAAAGAAGTTATTTTCTTTGGCCTCCAAATAATTATTTCTTTTACTTCTGGAAACGTTGAAGTAGTGGTTTCCTGAGGCTTTACAGGTTAACTCTTTCATATTTTTCCTGAGGTTTTACCTGTTAACTCTAGCCTGAACCAACAACAGATGCCGTAAGAGATATTTTCCTCTTTGCTATGAAAAGCATGATAGAAATCAAACTGCAAACAAAAAAAACACTACAGTATTAAAAAAAAAAAAACTAACTGAAAAAATGCATGGGTTCTTTTAGAGCAGAGCTACTTCTCCCACTTGTGTAGATGCATTTATGGATACAACCAGCACTCCTGCAGAAGACCTACACAACCTTATGCAATGTCAGTGCATCAACCAGCTGGAGGTCACTGCTGTCCCCATGTCTCTCCAGAGCACAGAATCAGGGATACGGTGACAAATGCCAAACAAGGCAAGCACCATGCTTAACCACAAAAACTGTAGAGCCACAGTAGCACCGAACCACCTCCAGGCGATAGGTGCACTCAGCCACCACAGCACTACTGAGGAACTGCCCGGCCCCACACCAAGGGCTGCAGTTCCTCAATCCTAGGCAGCCTGCAGGGCAGAGTCACTCAGGCATTAGGGCTGTGCTGCCTTTCTCAGCTCTGACTCTTAACACCAGAAAAAGAAATGGGTCCCCCCATTCAGGGTCTTATTCATACAACTGACATGCAGTTAGAGAGGACACCAATTGAAGGCCCTTGAGAAGAACGGAAGGCTCGTTACAAACCACAATCAACACTACACAATGTGCAAACTATCTGGAAGAGCTTCCCCTGCATCAAAATTCACTGCAAACCAACTGTATTAGACTTGATAGTTCATATCACAGGAAAAGAAAACCCAACACCAAAAAACCCAAATGAAACACAACACCCCACCACCATGTTTTATTTAAAGCCAGCCCTAAGGGTGGAAACTTTCTGTGTAGAAGCCTGCTTGTGACTGCAGAGACAGACACAGTGCTATTGGCCTGCTGTCCTTATCCCACCTCTGCTCTTGTTTATTCCCCTTCTCTTCCAGGGCAAGATGTCAGCTAGGTGATGTGGAGTCTCTGGGAAGTTACACCTAAAGTGTAGAGTACAGAGAGGAAAGGGTTACTGACTTTGTACTCAATAGGTCTGTGTCCTTTCACAATAAGCCAGTTAAATACCTTCTTTCTCAGTTATTTGCATTTATACAGAGGATTTTTTTTTAAACAAGAATCTTTACATGACTTTAATTAGGTCATGTCTGCAGAAGGATAAGGCAGAAAAAGGCCCTCAGAGTTTTAATTTTTGGAGCAGAAATGATATAACTTTTTAAATATGTTTGAAAGTATTCCCAGGTTTTACAAAAAATGATAAAACTCAGCATGAGATGTTTTTTCCAATTCAAAATTAACACAGACTATCTTATAGTTAAATAGACAGCTGCAGTTAGAACAAAGCTTCTGCAAGAGACAGTGCCATTAAATCACTACACTTAACAACTGTCAGTAAAAATCTCACATGAAAAATCAAATGTTCAAGAAGTTTTTGGACAAGGTTCTCAGGCTCTTGGTATGATTCTTGGGGTCGTCCTGTGCAGAGCCAAGAGCTGGACTTGATAATCCCTGTGGGTCCCTTCCAGCTCAGGGTATTATAGGACACCATGAAATGGCTATATAGGATTAAAAACTACAAGTAATGAACAGAAAGATGTACTATTCTGCACAGAGTGGTGCAGTAGGCATTCTGACCCCCCAAGAAAACTGATCCTGCTGCCAAGGAGTAAGCTCCTACCTACCACTATGATTTTACAAGTGTGCCGGAGACTTGATTCCAAGTATAACGCGTTCCTCTTTGTATTGTACTGCTCTTACCACCACTGAGAAAGAAGTGCTTCCCCAATTTGGGGCACCATTAGCAGATTCAGTAACTACATTCTGCAACACAGCCCTTACTCTGCAATATAGGACAGTGAACACTTCTACTTGAGAAGCACCTGAGCTAAGCCAAATGTATGGAAGCAAATAGGTGGAGTTATTCTGTCAAACTATCAAAATACAGTAACACTCTCAAGCACAGCCTGTGACCTACAAGAGAACCTCCTATTTAGAGGTAATGGCCGTGTCTAAGCTGCACAGAAAGAACAGGCTCAGCAATTTGTCTAGGTTTGTAAAACTTGATGACCTGCTTGCTTACTTTCTGCACCACAGGCTACTGATTTGTCTTTAGACTTCTCCTCTTAATCATGCTGGAATTCACAGATTTCATGCACCTCGCAGGACTCTGGGCTGCAATACATTCAGCCCAATCCAGAGTTCATACAATGGCACGAATTCATGCTCAGAGATACTGACTGTCCCTCTCCAGACGACTCAGTGTGGCCCAATTTCTTACCAACATATTTTTTTGTAAAAAGTATGAAGATTGGTAGGAGGACCACAACACAAGAGGCCAAGAACCCCTTAAGGCAATGTGCACTCACTACAATTGAGCTTCTGAACCCATCAAAAGTATCAATAAATTGATCTAGCATGTGTAAAAGCCAGGTATTTCTCTCCTTTTCAAACCCTGGTCTGAAAAGATGAAAACAGTAAAAACAAGGCATGCTGAGGTCAGCAGCATGTCCTAGCAAGGGATGAAAGATGATTCATTTCCAAGGATGCAGTATTGTTCTTCTGGCAGACTTCTCACCACTCATCATACTGTCTTGATATAACAAAGTGACTTTTAAAGTACTCTATCATTCCAGCCTCAAATCCTAACAGCAATCTTCTTAAACTTTGGAATATACTGACTAAACTCAAAGAAGTTTGGCAGGAGATCCCATCTTGGCAGTAGTTCAGGTTCTCTCACATTTTGCTGTACTAAGAAGGCAGACAGAGAAGAGATGTCCCAAGTGCCCCTTCAGGTGCCCTTGGAAGAAAAAGGTTGCAGGGTAAATTAATGTGTGAGAGAAATAATCAACAGAAGAGCGACTCAAACACAAAGTAAGGGTTTGACCACAGTGGAAATTACATTCCATAAATAAATTGCTTCAAGACATGAAGGTCAAATAACCATTACCCCTGGATGAACAAGGACTTGGGGGTGCAAGGACCCAGCAATGTGCTCTTGCAGCCCAGAAAGCCAGTGGTGTCCTGGGCTGCATCCAAAGCAGTGTGGGCAGCAGGGCCAGGGAGGGCATTCTGCCCCGTGGCTCTGCACAGACCCCATCGGCAGGGCTGCATCAGCTCTGGGGTCCCAGCACAGGGAGGATGGGGACCTGTTGGAGCGAGTCCAGACACCGGGATGATCAGAGAGACGGAACACTTCTACAAGGAAAGGCTGAGAGAACTGGGATTGTTCAGCCTGGAAAACAGAAGGCTTCAGGGTGACCTAACTGCAGCCTTCCAGCCTCTGAAGGGAGCCTACAAGAAAGACAGAGAGAGACTACTTACAGGAGCTTGTAGTGACAGGGCAAGGAGGAATAGTGTCAAAATGAAAGAAGGCAAGTTTAAATTAGATGTTACGATTCTTTACAGAAATTATTTACTGTGAGGGTGGTGAGGCACTGGAACAGGTTGTTGAGAGGGGCTGTGGATGCTCCATTCCTGTTTAAGGCCAGGTTGGATGGGGCTCTGAGCAACCTGGTTTAGTCCCCGTCCTCAGCTGGGGGGTTGGAACTAGATAACCTTTAAGGTCCCTTCCAAGGCCATTCTATGATTCTAGGGTTATTTCAAAACACCTGAGACACCTTGTGTATTATAGCATAAACCTTGGCTACTGGAGTTTCTTCTGACTCTGGAAACACCCACTGAAAAGAAAATCTTTGTAGTGCAGATTATTTGTCTTAAAAACATTTATTAATTGGCACCACAGTGAGAACATGCACTAGCCTTTTCCTCCTTCAAATAAAAGGTCAGATCTCACCTTGGTTTGACTCCACAGGAGACAACTCCTGATTACTGGCAGTCAAAGTAATGAATTAATGAATTAATGTTTCACCTGATTTAACACCACTTCAGTTTCAGACAGATTTTCAATTGCCTTGTGCAAATTTACATGGACCGTCTGACCACGCAGAAGAGCAAGTGAAACCCCCCCCCCAAGCAGCCAGAAGAGGCCAAAGCTCAAAGAACATGCAATATTATTTGAAGTCAAGACAGAACTGAAATGACTGAGTAAAGTAGAAGCTTATCTGACACCTACATAAACTGAAATTACAACACACTTCAGGAGCAAAGACAAAAGTAGAAATCTACATTCGTGGTTGTATTTTATTGAACTGTGTTTCAGTTGGAAAGCTGGCAAGATCTAGAGTGATAACGAAGAAACAAATCAGTTGTGTAGCCATCTCTGGACTATTCACAAAGCCTCAGAAACAGAGCATCAATAACTTATGACATTGGTGGTGAACTGCAAGAAATAAAAAGGTAGCCAATACCGATAGATCTCTTATAAACCATCATTCAATTCAATGACAAAATTTAAGTAGTGTGTGTTCTTGTTTTGGACTCTCTCCTGGAGACACCCAAACAACACTGACAAATTTTATCACATACAGCAATATGTTCTGCAATTCTGCTCTGCTGCAGAATTGCCTAGGAGAAGACCTAACCCAAGCCAGGACTTGACAGTGCCAGAAGGTTAACACCAAGCATCCTATCTGCCTTCTGTAACATGAAAGGGAGCTCAAGAAAAAGAAACTGGGAACCTAGCAAACTGATAGGCCTGCTACAGAAGGTGGAAGCAGAGGGCAAAGTTTCACCCATGTTGCTAAATCACAGTGGCATTAAGCTTGAAGTACCTTCCTCCATTGCTTCAGTCACTTCATCTCCTATGTCAGGTATACAGCACCCAGTAACTCTGGAAGCATGGACAGGGGGTTCTGAACTGACATGACCAGGGAGTGAAACAAAACACAACAGTGCTTGATGTGATACACTAGAGAGGCCACAGTGGGCTTCTGCACTAGCATGGAGACATCAGCACTAACTGTAAGCCATCTCATGTATAGGTGCATGCAAAGCCTTCTGACGCTGGGGGGGTAATTAAGCCTACAGCATAGACTGCTTTGTAAGCTCTATGGCAAAGAACAACAGATATTCTCTATATCTACACAAAAAGTTTTTTTTTATTAGCATGGCCTGAAGCTACCTTTAAAAGATGAACCGTCTTAAATGTTAAATGGGTCACCTGTCCAAAATAACATCAAGTAACAGAAAAGGGGTACATATAATCAATGACCATCACTAACAGCTGTGAAGACATGGGATCCTTGCCTGATGAACAGAACAACCTCCTTCATGCTAGAGTACACCAGGTGGAGATTTACTCCGTTTCCAAAGCGTATGAAAGCAGAGGAGGTATACTGCAAATTTTCTCCTGTTCCTACAGGCTCCTGAGCAAAGGCCAGGCTCATGTTGCTTATAATAAATTGGCAAGAGGTGCCAACACTAGAAACAGTACATGAGGAGCTTGAGGAGGAATTCCAAATGATGCAGGCTCAGAATAATGGGTTAAATTGAGAATTTTTGGATGCTGAAGCTTGGAAAGATTACAAGTATGATTTGGGACTCAGTGCTATCAAAACAGTGGACTTTGGACTAATCAAGGAAGGAGATAATTAACATGGAAAGAGCACAGCTTTGAGCAGCAGACACAAGGGCATACAAAAATGCTTGTTATCTCCAAGATGCATTTGCAAATCTGAGTTTAAACCCTATTTTTCCTCAGGGAATAATGGCCTGAAACTCCCTTTAAAATTAATCCTTTCCATTTTACTGTTTCAGAAAGAAGAGGTGCAGCAAGCTATTCAGAGTAGACAGGGGCAGCTGGGTGCCAGACTACATCCTTGCTCTTGAATTGATTCTGAGTTGAAATGAGGGAAATTTTGGCACCCAAAACGGTGGCAGAGTTCAGCCCACACATGTGGAGACTCAGGATGGCTCCAGTCAGACCAGCAAGCTTTTGTACCTGTGCTGGGAAGGAAAGGGGATTCTTTGCCACGGCAAGAAACACTTCAGAAAGATGCTGGCACGTCAGATGGAGGGAGGATTATAGTTTTACAGGAGAGAAGGATGATGCGAGTTCCAGAACTCCTTTCACAGCTCTGTAGAAGGCCCCTTGACTTGCTTGCAGTTCCTGATGAAGACCCTTAGTGCCAGACTCGAAGGATTCAGCACTAAGAAAAGAACATGTTACAGACTGTTCCTGGAAAAGTGATATTGATCTACTCAGTGCTCCACTCCAATCTATACACCAGGGCAGTTTCAGCAAAACTATCAGGGCATGAATTAAAGTATGACTTGTTCTCAAACTCTTTACTCTGCACTACTACTTCCCACACTACACTTTGCTGCATTAAGATTCCCATCAAAGCTCATCACAAGCAAGCTTGAGTAATGGGCTGGCCTCTGCCTTATTCTTTTTAGACCTGCAAGCATGGTGGGAAATGGTAACCTGTTTCTTGATCTCTTCTGAGCAAAGGAATGCAGGCACTGGAAGAAGCAGGTAGTCACTGGGAGGGCAGAGGAAGGATAATGGGTAGAGAAGGGAAAAATCATGTTGGGAGAAAATTATTTCCAAAAAGCAAGCCTAAGCCCTTCAGGTGTTCACACTCCCCTCCTACCTGCATCTCTCAGCTTACTCCAGTGTACCTGTGAGAAGACTGACAACCGTATGAACATCATAGAGTGCATCTACCATTACTGTGCTGAGTTTGCATGCTGCCTGTTAAGTGTCAGTCCAGGTGTCTGCTTGGTACAAGCCATGCAAAGGGAGATCCAGTGACATGGTACTGAGGAGATTACCTTTCAAAAAAATAAAAAAGCAAAATGCTTAGTCAGAGCAGAAGCCTCTCCTCTGAAGTTATTTACTATCCTCTAGACTGGAAGCTTATTCATAATAAAACCCAGTGTTCTCACTCCCCTGTCCTTTCTCTTCTCTTGATCATCCTGTGGTTYCTAACTATTTGGGAGACTTCAGGGGCGTTGCTAAGTAGTTACAGATGTGTAAAGGATGCACACTACAGGCCACTTCATCAAGAAGATGACATAACCCTGCATGCTAGCTTCAAAAGTGGCTCATTTAATACTGAACCCAGAGACACAATTGTCCCAGGCTTGCTTTGTGCCTGTTGAGAGCGATGGGATTATAACAGCAGCTGGCAGTGCTCCGTTCCAAGAAAGCTCACAGTATTATTCAGTTTTGAGTTCCCTCTTCCTCTGTGGAGCCATTTGATCCTTAATCTCTTATGGATTCTTAACCCTTTTGATGTATTTCTCCCCTTGACAAAGTTTTACAACACATCTTTATGCCAAAATGCGAGTGAAGACTATTAGTAAGATGTTACAGCTGTGCATCTATTTTGAACACTACTTACAAATACTGTCAACCTTGCATTTGAATGAAGAACTGCCTAGCATGTATTTTATGAAATGAAGTACAGAGAAATAATATTTTAACATCCCCTGCACTGCTCTTCTTGAATCCAAGGGTGTAACTGGAAAACACTGTCACGATGTTGCATGGTATCTGTGACCCCGGGCTACCAATGCAGCCTCTCTGGCAGCAGTATCTGCCACCTGCCTCTCACACTGCACAAAACATTACTGCTTAAAAACACTCAAAGTTTATAGCTGTTAAGAAACTTCTGCTCTGTCTTTTACTTTGTTCCTGTTCTGCTGGGACACTCTTTCAGGACCTGCTTCACTTTCTCTCAGCAGTGTCATGTAGAATCAAAGGATAACTTCAACTTGCTGTTTATAATCAGGTTTCTTTCCCATATGAACTGACGTGGCAAGACACTAACATGATAGCTTAGGACAAGTGGTGGCTTCTACAAAGATGATGATCAGAATTGTCAACAAACAGAGACCAAAAAAAGCCACTGGCTTCAGAATTAGTCGAGATCTGTGATAAGCAGATGACAGAACCATACAGAAGATAGTTCTGATTGAAGAGAAGGGGAAACTGCACAAAGGGTCACCAACATTACAGTGAATAAAGAAACAATAGGAAAAAAAGGACAAGAGATAGTAGTGTGGTTTGATAAATGTCAGATGAAATCGATAACATGGAATAGAAGAGAGTAATGGTCTACAAAAGAACTTGAGACACAGAAAACAATGTATTTAGCGTAGAACTGCTGGAAAAAAGAAGAGGAAAATAATGCTGGATATGGCAAGAAAGAATATCAGATCTTGATTTCACCTTCCTTAARTATCTTGAATAAAGTGGAAAAGGATACATGGAAATCAACACTGACAAACGGATAGACAACAGATGGATGGGAAAATGACAAAACTGGAGCAGTAGTTCAAGGCTGGCAAATGGCATAGCCAGGTTAAAAAAAATGACCTTGAACTAGCACTGGTGAAGTTCCTAAGAGTATTATACAGCTGAAGTACAGTATTTCAATACTGTCATTAAAATGTTATGTATATACTACTTAAATAGAAATATTATTCATTACATGGGTTTCTTTTTCACCACCTGATCACTGGCATACATCCCTCTCTAATTCCCCCCTCCATCTCCTCCGTTCCTGTGTATTTACTCAGTTCCTACTATCAAAAAATCCAATAAATCTTTATTGAGTTAGACTTATATATGAACATATCTCCTCTCCAAGGAACACATTTTAATAATTTAGATGGTGGCTCTGTACTGCATCATTTCTTTGACTTCAGGGGATGATGTGGTGAGCTAGAAAGCTAATTTAGACAGGCTTAAAAAAAAACGCATTTCCACGATTATCCTGTGTTCTAGTATTCAGTCCGACACATTTGGTGTGTATGAATGGTTACTGTATTCCACACCCCCACACCCCTCCCCAAAAGATTTCAAGGAATATATCATCTTGCACACAGCACAATAAGTAGCACTATCAAACATGACACATGTACCCAAGTAATGAAAAAAAATACACAGCACTGCAAGCTATTGTTTGAAGGCAAATATGCAATTACAGTAGCAGCCATACTGTAAAGCACACATTGATGGTAGAATTAAAGTAATATTAAAACCCACCCAAGCCTTACAGTGACACTGCTCAAGCCCAAAACAAGCTTGAGTCTATAGGAAAGCTAACAGCCACTTGGGATATTTTCACCATAAGAATTCAACAATAGGAAATTTTGATTACTGCAAAGGGGGAAATTCCCAGCTTTCCAGTGAGAGGCACAGAAAGATCACAACCTATTAGTCTATAAAATCACAGCAATAATTACTTCAACATACTAAAATTCCTTCTAGCCTTGGGCTCCAACAACAAAAGCCTCCATTTTCCTTAGCAGATATGAAAACTATTCTTAATAGATTAATTTGATTAAAAACACCCCTGTCAAGTGTTTTAAATGGCATGCATGAAAACACTACCTGGTAGAAAGCATATATTGTCTCATGTCCAAAATAAGAATCTGTGAATCTCTTCCTTCTCCCCTGTTATCAAATTCACCTTCTTGCTTTATAACCTTAAGACAGGTTTCAAACCCATCACTGGCTTGCAGCTAAAAAAAAAATCTTCAATTTGAAATGCTGGTCAATATAAGGAGAAAGTTCCACATTTGAAAAAATACACACAGAGAAAACCTCTTTGGGTATCTGATTTAATAAAAAACCCCAAAGCAGGCAGACCATGGAGGCAGAACAGGAGGCTTACTAGATTTTAGAATGCTGAATCCTAACTGCAGGGTGCAGCTGTGGTGAAGAAGTGCTCTGCATGTCGCCACACTGACCGAAGCACAGCAGTGCAGCCACACTTCTGACTCTCATATTCATTTTTTTCAGTTTAGGACAGCACTAGCTGGTTTTTTTATGTTTCATAGCTCTGTTCTGGCACAAAGTTTAAAACTTTCCAAACTGTTTAAGAGATTACACAAATGGCCAGCAGTAGCTAAGCAGGGAGAAAGAGCTCTAACTCAGTAATGTATTCTCCTGTGATAAATTCTGTTTCAGCCAGACTCTGATTCCTGTCCTAGTTAAGTCCCACCGGAAGAAAAAGAAAAAAGGAAGGAATCAAATGTAAAGCAAAGAACTCGCTGAAATGACTCTTCAGGGCCTTCCCTGCAGTGCTAGCACTCAAAGCTATACCTGGGCTCCAGCTAGTTTTTAGCCACAGCAACACTAATTAATTGAGGGCACTTTGGAAAATGCCCTTCAATCCCCTGCTGTGACTGCTCGATGGCTCACAAAATTTCTCCCTCAAGTCCCTTTCTGCTCTTTTGAAGCTCTGCTGGAAAAAGTACTGCACAGTCTGGGGGGAAGAAGCAGCTTGCAGTGGATGGGATGCTCCTGGAGGTGGTTCACCAAGCAGGTGTGAGGGGCCCAGGGCTGAGCAGGCAGCAGGACTGCGGCTGCCAGCCCTGCACAGCACGGCGGCCCTGCAAGGAGCCAGCCAGGGAGGAGGCAAACTTGACACTGCCAAAGTGTCACTTGCTCCTCATCCATCTCTGAGCAGCAAGAGAGGTAACAGTGAAAATCCAGGACACGAGAGAAACAAAGAGAAAATCTGACCTACAAAACAATGCAGCTATGTTAGTAGAAATCAAGTTTTAAGTACCATATGCATCCAAATGTACACAAAATTTGCAGGGCAAGGTGACAACCACGGCGACCTGAGACAATTGTGGCTGCACCCAGGTGTACCTATGTGGGGATACACACCAGGGTGCTGGGCAACAGTGGGTAAAGAAGCAGGAAGAAAACCATGCCAGTGAGGCTGTGCTGTGTGCAGATATTAAACACTGGATGCTTCTCTGTATATCAGCAGAGAAGCCCACAACAGGCAGAATACAAATCACAACTGATTTTATTCCAGCCAAAACTAGCAGCAAGCAGAGACTTCCAGGGGACTTGGATTCAGACTCACTGTACTGAAACTGATGAAAGAATGTGCCTTATGCTGCTCTTGACAGGAGCAAATGATTAAAATTCAAGTTTCTCAAGAATGGCAAAGCCAGCCAGAGGCTACTGACCCAGAGGCAGCTATTGAAAGACATCAGGTGTGAGCAGATCTTGCTGCTCTTCTATTGCTAAATCACACATTAGATGATGTTTGAAGCTAGCAGTGTCAAGGGTGAACTGGGCTGAAAGGGGCAATAACAACACTGGGTGTAAACAACAGCTTAAAATAGAGGGGAGCATAAAACAACATACTAAGTGCCTCAACACTTTGCTCTGAGTTTTGACCACTGCTTCTCCAGCATATACTTTCCACAGTAAAAGAAGCAGATTTATGACAAGCTTATAATGAAATTGAAAGCCCAGTAAACTTCTGCATGTTGCCACTTCCAACAAAATTAATGCCAGTGTTATGTATGACAGGGTCTATCCTGCCTTGACTGTTGGGCTTCCTTTTTCCAGTTCCCTGTTTCTATGACCTATATTTCCAAATGTCCCTCAGTACTCTCCAAATTCAAAGGCACAAAACCTCTGGTCTGTTCATGAATTCCCTTAAAGAGCAGTAAGAAAAACTTACAATGTCAATGTATCGCATGTAGCTCTGCTTCTGCTACAGAGACACAGCTATTTAACAAAATAGCTGCCAGTTGGGGATCAGAATAATTAATCTGATTGTTTGTGACACCCCCTGGGTGCCTCCTGGCTTATCATCTGCCAGACATAGGTGCGCCTGTACTACAGAAAAAGACAGTGGTAGAGTCACAGCACATAAATATTTCAAAGCGCTATTTAGGAAACGTATTTTGAAAGTGTTATTGACAAACTTTGTTACATGAAAAGAACTACAATTAAATACATCATTACCTTTGTTTGCATAATTTATCTAATGTGCAAAGCAAAGCAGCTATTCTAAAACCCAATGAAGATTCAAATACTAAGCATTATCATTATTATTGCTAAGGTCAATAATAATAATTATTGACCTTAGCTTTTGCTCTATAGTTCTGACCTTACTACACCTTGTTTTCACACAAACTCCCTTGCCAGCACACTTTTAACAAAATTAAATTTTCTGATATGTAAATATTTTAAGACAATGGAATTGAGATTAAAAAGAAGACCTATACTAGAAGCTGGTTTCCATTTGAGGAAAAAATCTTGCTTTTTTTATAGATCAATAAAGTAACTGTCAGATTTTAAGTATCTGGTAAAATATAATCAATTAATAGTTACCTCTGATACTGCCATTAAAACCTGCATCTCAATGCCTTTAAAATCGCTTCGGCTTTGGGTGACATTGTTATTTAAACTTCTAGATTAAAGCCAGCAAAACCAAAGATTCTCCTTTGGTCACAGACTGTTCACATTGTTTGGTTGGTTTTTCCACTTTTAAATTTTTTTTTTAAATGCAGCTGATATATCAAGCTCGTATTCAAATCAGCTTCAGCCAAATAGTAACTACTACTACTTAAAAAACAGAGCTGAAAAATAGCAACTACTACTACTTAAAAAACCAGAGCTTAAAAATCCACGGTTCTGAAAATCCAGCATTGCTTGTTAACTGTTGCAGAACCATCCTTCTCTTCATCCTGAGCTCTGCAGCACCCATCCCAGACAGGGACCTGTCCTCTGAATATTTTGGTGGGAGAGCACACATTCTTGGACCATGTGAAGTGATGGGAATGCTCTTCCAGGCACTCCTGGGGATCCAGAATCAGACASAGCACCAAAGACTAAACTCCCTGGGACACAAGCCAGTTCACTTACCGTGGTCAGCACATCTGACTTTCAGCACATGGCACAAACAGCTACACTACCTGCAGAAAATTGCTGGTGAATATCCAGACTCAGGTTACTCTGAAGACACCTAATGTTACAGCTACAGTTTTCCTGCTCCATTTTGAGGTTGAATATTTGGAACATGAATAATACCATTAGCCCAGGAGAATTAGGTAAGCCCCATGGTTTTCCAATGACTTAGTTTTTGTCTGCACTAATTTTACCTCCAAATCTGCATGTCTGAAACTCCACACTCTTCAAGTCTGCTTAAAGTGATTACGTCTTCTCAGTAAATCAGATTGTTCTTTCTTCTGGCTGCAGAGCTGTCTGCCTGCAATTTCTCAAAAGAGAGCCAGGATTTCATATCCATTGGCCCCTGCATTCCTGCCAAAGCCCTGCAGAAATGAGAGCTGCTGCAGCTGCCAGGGTTTATTTACACACATTCCTGCCTCAAATTGAATTAATGAGCATAATATAACTCAGGCAATGTCCTCCACAGCTCTTGTTTCTCTTTGCCCCTCTTGACATTTCTTTCTCTCACACAACCCCTCTTATAGTCTGTCTTAAAGCAGTATCTAAAGTGATCCTGGTGTAAAAAAGGAATTGCAGACACATTCAGGCCGATAAACGTGTACATACCTTCCTTACAGCCTGGTTTGTGGAAAGCCCAGGATCACCTTAATGAGCATCCAGAAGGCTAGACTGAACTTATTTGCTCTGTCCACTCCAAGYTTGTCAGTTTAGCAACAGACTTCGACATTTAATCACTCAAAGACCCAGCCTTGCAAAGAGCTCTGATGCAACAGATGAGAGCAGCTGATGTTACAACATATCTGCAGTCATTAATGTTCACATGCTATATTTAGTAAGCCATTCCTACAGGTGTCTCCAGCCCATTTCCATCTTCAGAAATTTGAAATTCTGCATCCACAGCATAAGGGGTCCCACCATTAACAAGCCCTTTAGGCACTGCATGGACATATCACATACAGGAAAGCTGCTCTTATTCTGCTAACCAGTCCAAAGAGATGTTTCCAATATGTTATGGCACAGACAGAGCCCAAAAACGTTTGTCCAAACATTCACATCCATGTGACTACTGAAGTTCATTCTCTTAACATTCTTATACTGGATGAATGTTAGAAGAAAAATGAATAAAATCTTTAGTGATACATACATTTGCTACAACAGCACTTAATCAGCAACATTCACAAGAACATGGCTGGCAACAGACAGGGTCCACCTGTCCCACAGGGGGAAAAGGATCTTTGCACAAGAATTAGCAGATGTCACTGAGAGAGCTTCCAACTAGATCTGAATGGTGAAAGGGATAAAACCAGGCTGAGCAGACACAAGTCTGGGGGTGGCACTCCATAAGGGATGGTGTGAGATTCTTCGGTTCTCAGTGGAGGGAGGGGAGGGAGACCCATGCAGCAGCAAAGGTGCAAGGGTTACTGATGTGTCAGAAACTGTGGAAGCTCCTGAGTATGTTCATGTAGGAATTAGGGCTTCTCCCCAAAAAAGCTGGCAGGATCATTAGCCCACCAGAAATGGATTTACTCCAATGCCCATAGCATGCACAACAAAGAGGAGGAGCTGGAAACCCCTGCAGAGGAGGAAAGCTAATGATGCATTACCAGGAACATGATAGGATGACTCGCATTACTGGAGTGCTGCAGTGAGTAGAACCTCTTCAGATGGGACGGGCAAGGAAGGTCAGGTGGTGGGGTAACCTTGCATGTTAGGGAGCCTTAATGATGACAGGGTTGAGGGTTTATGTGTAGGAATCAGGGGAAAGGTCAACAAGCCAAATATCCTGGTCAGAGTCTATTACAGAGTACTCAATCAAGATAAAGAGGAAGAAAAAATATTCCATAAGCAGCTGGGAGAAKTTTCATGATCACTGGCCCTTGTTCTTGTAGGGGAGTTCAACTCACTAAATGTCTAATGGAAATACAATACACAGGAGAGGAAACAGTCTAGGTGACTCACCTAGTGGAAGAAGGAAAGGCTGTGGACCTTGTCTATTTGGACTTCAGTAAAGCCTTTGACAACAATTCCCACACCATTCTCCTGGAGAAACTGACTGCTCATGGCTTGGATGGTTGCACTGTTTCCTGGGTAAAAAATCTGGCTGGATGGTTGTGCCAAGAAAGTGGTGGGGAATGGAGTTAAATCCACTGGTGGCTGGTCACCGGTCGTGTTCCCTAGGGCTCAGTATTGGGGCCAATCACATTTAGTATCTTCTCAATTATCTGGATGAGGGGGCAGATGACATCAAGCTGGAGGGCAGGAAGGCTTGGATCCATGGGCTGAGGCCAACTGTATGAGGCTTAACAAGGTCAAGTGCTAGATCCTGCACTTGAGTCACAACAACCCCAGGCAGCACTACAGGCCAGAGGCAGTGTCTGGAAAGCTGCCCAGTGGAAAAGGACCTGGAGGTGCTGGTCAACAGCAGCTGAACATGATCCAGAGTGTGCCCAGGTGGCCAAGAAGGCCGATGGCATCCTTGCCTGGCTCAGCCAGGCTGTGGCCAGCAGGAGCAGGGCAGTGACCGTCCCCCTGTACCCAGCACTGCTGAGGCCACAGCTCCAATCCTGTGCTCAGTTCCGGGCCCCTCACTGCCAGAGAGACACTGAGGGGCTGGAGCGTGTCCAGGGAAGGGCAACGGAGCTGGGGAAGGGTCTGGAGCACAAGTCTCATAAGGAATACCTGAGAGAGCTGTTTAGACTAGGCAAAAGGAGGACCTTAATGTTCTCTACAGCTACCCAAAATGAGGTTATAGCCAGGCGAGGGTCAGTCTCTCACCCCAGATAAAAAATGCTAAGAACAAGAGGAAATGGCCTCAAGTTCTGCTAAAGGAGGTTTAGACTGGATATTAGAACAAGCCTTTTCACTGGAAGGGTCCTCAGGCACTGGAACATGCTACCCAGGGAAGTGGTGGAGTCACCATGCCTGAAGGTACTTAAAGGACATGCAGATGTGCACTTGGGGACACCTGGCAGTGCTGGGTTAATGGCTGGACTTGACAACCCCAGAGTTCTTTCCCAACCTTATGGTTTTATGATTCTATTAAAGCTTGATGGCAGCAAAGAACTGGGGCATGGTGTGTGTGCAACGTTCAGTGTCTTTACTCAGAAACTTCCTCTCAGTTCCCTCTTTGGCCATTTCCAACTTTTAAATATAATTCCATGCTCCTCATTAACATTTTCTTCCTTACACACAGCTGAAATCAAACACACTTGTCACCAAACTTTTATTGAGTCTTTGAAAAACATTTTGCATTTTGTGGCTGCCTTTCATACGCCTTTTGGTCTGTGTGAGGATGCCAGTGATTCAAGAGTTCAACTGCTCTTCCCATCTGTTCTGAATGAACAGTAATGCTGAGACCCATTAGCTAAATGAGATTTTGCCTAGCCCCAAATAACAGCACTTTGTATAGGTACCTGATTGACAGAGCCTTATTTTCAGTTGTTCTGCTCCCTACCAGACACCCGTCTGGTTATTCCATATATTCATTATTCCATATATTCACCTCTCCCTCCTCCATGTTTTAAAATTTCTTGTTATATATATCTGATTTTACAGAAGCACAATAAAAGTCAACTGGGTAAAATTATCAAAGAAATTCCTCTGATTTCTGTTTCAGAGTGGACAAACTTCATTTGAATCGGGAAAGGCTTTGCCTGAATGCAGCTTCTTTTGAAGCAAAGCTTGAAGTAATTACTTTTCATGCTTCTCTGAAATAGAATTAGCCTAAAAACATCCCTTTTGGTATATCTTTCATACAAATTCTTTCAGAACCCCACAACATGATTACTCTATAGCTGAAAATAAAATGCCTAACACTGGTGGTTCTACTGAATGTACACAGACCACTGGATAACATGCTGCTTAGCTAACATGCTAACATACTGGAACCACAGTACCAATGACGAAGTGCCAAAAGAAAACCCTTTAGATATTTACTAGAACAGATGTCTACTACAAAACACTGCACAAAAGAGGTCCTTGCAAAGGTGACAGCCATTTTTTGTAAAATATAAAATGACACTCTGACAACCACAGCATCTTCTCTTTGAGTCACTCACACATCTTGTACATGCATGCAACGGCAAGCAATGAATTGAGTATGGTGTGGAAACTCATTCCCTCAGCATGTCCTTTGCTCAGTAGTGGGTACAGCTCACAGCTTATTACAGGAGGACCTGATGGTTGGTAGGTGTTCATCCTTTTCCTTCTCAGAAATCTTCTAACATGAGATACAAACCATTTCAATCCAAATCAGAATGAGATTTTGAAAGTAAGCTTGCATCTAATATTGTTCTAGCTCATTTCTTTTGAAAGAAACTGCCAGGTCCCAGATACTGAACAGGATAAGAAGTGGTAAGTAGTACATGCAGAGAAATGCTGTTTGACACCTTGCATTTGGGATAATTTATTGAAAACAGAAAAGCCATGTTGGGTCTAACTTTCATTCTACATTTCAGAAACTGTACTAAATTCTTCTGTACTAAATCCTCACCCAGCATCCGCCATAAAGCACTCCATGATAGAGAGAAAGAATGTTTATACTTGCTTATCCTCTTTTGTGTGTGACAACACTACTGTCAAAGGTTTCTCCACACTGGCTTGGTGACTCTACCATAAGCATGTCTTATCTAAGCCATATCTTAGAAAGGGGAGATGCGTCCAGAGCTGCAAGATGTAGCTCTGCAAGATGCTCAGCATGAGGTTGCAGCTCCTAATAGTGAAAGAAACTTGTTTTCCAACATCAGCCTACTGAGAAGTACCATTGCTGGGTTTTATGCTACAGAGACCAGTGGTGGCACATGTAAATATAACCGACCCCTCCACACTTCAGGCACTATATTATGGACAGCACCTGTATAATTCTCTCCTTTTCTCCTTTCAAACCTATTGAATCCAAAGAAAACACAACTCTCTGGAGACACTCCTTCCTACACCTTCTGACACGAGCACTGGTATAAAAACACCAGCTCAAGTGCTGCAAATACCCAAATGAGGAATTACACTCCACAAGCCAAATGGGTGCAGCAGTCTGACTTCCTGCACAGACTCAAAACCCCAAAGGCACTCTCAGAAGTGGCTGCATTCAGTTGCTTTTTGCCTGCCACATCCGCCAATAGAGAGGCAGCATGAGATACCATCGTTGCTGTCAGCTCTTGAGTTACCAGGAAAGCCATGGGGGCCAGGCTGTTCTGGCTGACCCACACTAGCAGCCACGGCACTTGGAAGGGCTGTACCCCGTCCAGCCTCACTACTCCTGTGTACCTTTGCTTGCCTTAGAACAACATAAGAGAGATCATTTCTACTCCTCAGGGCTTTTTGGATCAAATTTTGACATAATACAATTGGGGGAAAAAAATGATCTCATGAAACATATACTTTAGGGAGGAAAGGGAATAAAGGTATGTTTCAAATTGATCTGGAAATATTTTCCCATGTGACATAGTTATGCTTGTCTCTTACAAAAATGAAATCCACTAGTGAAGGAAAGAAACAGTGGCATGGAGCACAAATTCAGCTAAACAAACAAAAAATCTTCCACAAACAAAACCCCTTTATAAAATGTAAATTCAAATAAAAACATAACATGACCCTTCTGTCCCCAAGGAATGAAGATAAGAACAACATCCCAATCAACTCCCAAATATCTGCTATCTGGGCTTCCCTGCATTAATCAGAAAACCAAGTGACTTAAGTGTGACCAAAGCAAGCCATAAAACCACTAATTCCAACCCACTGACAGTCACCTCCTGCCCTCTGGAATAGATCCCATCTGCTGCTCCTCTTACTTTCTAAAGGATTCACAGCTTCATTGCCATGAGTTTAAACACACTTTTAAAAACCATCTTCTCTAGACAATTACCCTGCCACCTTCCTTTGTTTCTATCCTATCGATTATGGGAATGGCAGCACGCTGGTCCACTTTCACATCCTCTCTGCCGTGGCCCTCCTCATTGTGCCAGATTGTTTAGGCAACACGCACATAGGAACAGGATATTGCTTGATGCCTTCACAGCAGCTGGAAATGGATCTGGTTTACACACCTGGCAAGCTGGCAGAGCAGTGCTCAGCAGTGACCACCTATTGAGGCAGACCCACTCCTCCTGGCTACCAAGCCTCTTGTGCTGCCACCAGGCCAGCCTGTGCAGCACACTGCTAGCCTACAAACAGCAGAGATGCTGCAGAGTCCGAGTGCTGCTCCATGAGAGGCATAAAAACTGCTTGGCTGCTTTCCACTTTTCCAACAGAAGAACAGCTTTCTCTTTTACTGAGATGCACACAAACCCTTGTCATACATGACAAACCCACACTGTAGGGCTGCTTGGTTTTCCTCCTTAAGTTTCTAATGCAGAACACAGCCTACATTAGGAATGCACTGATCCAGGAGACAAGTCATACGTTCTTAGTTTGTCCTTGCTTGTCAACGGGGCTCAAAACACAGACTTTTTTTGTAGACATGAGCATTAGTAAACACTGCCTCTGGTACAATACAGTAGCTGCTCTTGTATATTTAAAAGGCAGCTGTTTCTAATTGAGAAAATATGGAACAGGATATCTTCCAAACATCTTTCCACGAACTTGCAACAAGGCTTTGCTACTTCTAAATATACGAATAAAGCTACTTGGGAAAATTTTGAGGGATGTGAAGCAACACTGAACTCCAAATTGAGAAAAGATGCAACTTCTGAAGCACAGTCCATTACTACCGAATGGTAAAACTATCCTAAGTGTGAAGGAGCTTGGTTCCTGGACACTGCTTTTCCCCACTCCAAAACCAATAAATCAGGATAACGGGCAATTACACAAAAGTGTAAATGCTCTGTATTTTCATTTAAGCTACTGAGCAGCATTTACACTTGTTAAAGCTACCTAATCTCCAAACCAGCATTGACCAGACAGCATGGCTAGAGTCCCAGGTTACACCCCAACACTGAAGAAAAACCAGCTGACCACCTCTGCACCATCTGTACAACCTGTAGGTGACCATTCACAACCTCTCCTATTGCTCCCCCATCTAATGCACTCACCTGCCAGCCACAGTTCTTCTGCAGAGCAGGGACCAAGAAGCGGAGGTGAGCACATGAACACTTGGGAGAAGTTTGAAGCCAGCTGACCGCCCTGCTCTGCACTGCCACTTCCCAAACCTGAACGAGTATTTATGCTTCTGGCTTAACGCTATTTTCACATGGCTCTATATAGGAAATGCCAGCACAGTGCTGGGCACAGCTGCATATACAGTCCTGCTTTAAAGCCTTCATAAAATATTTCCTAAGAAGAAATTAAGTCTGGGACATCTTTCAGAAGGTTTGTGTCAAATTGCCAAATAGGTAAAGGGGCATGTTTTGGGGGATTAGCCTGCGTAAAATAAGCATGCTTAATACATTAGTTTCACATTCATGACTTATAAAAATATTAATTTATCTCCATTTTTTCATCTTTGTGGTGTATGACACAGTACAACACAATGCTAGAGATCTAGAAGTGAGAGATTAATTTCTGAAAGTCATGTGTGGCTCATAAAACAACAAACCCACTTCTTCAACAGATGCTTAAAAATATATGCATGCTTCATTAGTCTAATTTGTCCGCTCAGAGCCTAGTCCAAAACTGCAGAAAATGTTCCAAAACCACATCAAGTGCCACGGAGACCTCTGTGCATAATAACAAAAACAAACATGATCAGCAGGCATTAAGGACCTCAATCTGCAGGCGAAGTCTATTTGCACATAACAGCTGGATGAAGCATTTTCACCAGCCAAAACATTGACACCACAACGTAATGTGCAACTGATTGGAGACAAACAAACCACAATCAGAACAGCCAATTTTCTAACTAGCACCAAACTGTGGAAATATGAGAAGCCAGAGAGAACAACAACCGAGACCTCTGGAAAACAATTCAAATGTAGAGACTAAGACGAAAGTATTCTGGAAAACACAAAAATGTACATTAAGCTGTCAGCTTTGCAGTGTGGATTTGGAAGGGCAGTAATGTGAAACCTGTTTACTACACCGCAATAATGATTATTATCTTGCCTCCAGGATTTTTGGGGGGTGTTTTGTGTTGTTTCCAAGCCTTGAAAACCATGAAGTTTTCTCACATGCTTTGGTAAGAGCTCAATCAGCAAGATCTCAGAGAGTTTCAGATCGAAGGCCAACTACAAAACCAACCATGCAACCCGAGTCCATCACACCCTTTATCTACACCACCTCCCTCCTTCAAAAGCCAACAACAGTGCAATAGTCAAGACAAGCCCATCTTGCTAATGCCATACACACAGATGAATGGGAAGCTTTGCTAAAAAATGCACAGATGTCTTCTTACCAAGCCATTAAAGCAAGCACGTCCTGCTACTGTCACATTACATGGGATCAAACAGAGATCTCCATTACTGGGATCTTTTAAAAAACACCTTGAATCCAGGTAAACTCTGTGTGCAGCTTCTTTAAAAGTCTTCACAAGCAGACAAATAACCTAGCAAGAATATGACAGTTTAACTGGACAAGAAATAAGTATCTTCTGTCAAGGATGTGCAGAGCCCTGGAAAATAAAAGCACACCTGCAATTACAGCTACGAAAGTGGCTCTTACATGGAGCTGTTTCAGCTATGCTGGTGGCAAAATTATTTGGACTGTGATTCAAGCAGTCTTCTCTCAAATGCAGCTGTATAAAGGTAACTGGGAAGTGCAGCAGCCCCAATTTCAAAACCTCCAGCCATGAGGTTTTGATGAGATGGGCCTCCTAATGACATCCTAAGATCAAGACGATTGTTAAACCCAGTTCTGCAATATGACCACATTCAGCACAAAGCAGAAGTCTAAAAAATTAGAAACACCAACCTGTATTTTAAAATAACCACAGCACATGTCTCTCTCAAAACCAGATTAAACCCCTCTCCTTCAGGCAGAAACCATGAGACTGATACTCATCTTCCTAAAGGTATTTCCTTAATGGTAACAACAAATGAAGCAGACACAAAATACAACACATATTAAGGTAAATAAACTGGAAGAAAGAAATCACAGCTATGTGGTAGCTCTTTCATCATCAACAAGCAGATGCTTCAGAGGGGTGATAGGAATACTCCTTTTCCTGCCAACCCTACCCTCCCTTAAAACACTAAAAATTTCAGCTCAAGGTGGGGAAAGAAGATAGCTGTTTTCCTTATCTTAGATAACGTCTAGATCAAGACTCAAAGTGTGATCACTTTCAAAGCATCCTCTTGTACACATATGCATGCTTTCAGGTACAGGTATTTAGAGGTGTGGAGGTGGGAATACCTGCACACAGACTTCAATTCCATACAGTGCAGTATTATTCCCATGAACCTAAAGAATGCTTCAATTCCAATGAAGAAATCAATAAAAGAACAGAGCATTAGCAGTATATTTCTTGCACCATATGTATGACTCATATAAGAAATAAGCACAAATGCTAGCACTCACTGTTCCCTTCAGGGCATCAAATCTCCATCCCCAGGCAAACAAACAAAATATCCAAGACTACATGAGGGCAGGACTGTGGCTAATGTGCTCATCAACAAAATACGACTGGGTTATGAGCTACAAGCCCTGTAAGTTCAGGGACATGATAATTAAATAGGAGCTCACATCCTCAGAGTGGCACACTTCTGTATCATTTCTTCCAGTGAATGAGCATCAAACTAGATAGCTCTTTTTAAAAACACAAACATCTACTTGCTTTCAAAAATCTGTGGTGGTAAGTCATAACTACCCAAAAGGTGGAAAAGGACTCATATATTGTACAAAATACTGTCATCTGGAAGTGACCATTCAAAAGCAATCAGTTCCCATTAAAGCATCTTGGCTTTTGCCATTTTTTGTCTTTGGCAAGACAAAAAAAAAAAAAAGCACCAACTCTTCTCAGTGTCACTGTTCTCGTAAATATATTTTAAAAATTCACTTGAAGATATACAGAAATTCAGGAAAGCCAAGAGAGCTACCAGAGAGTTTTCTTACATTATTCTCACATTATTATTTCTGATACTATTGAAGAGAAATTGTGTGCCTGAAAAGGTTCCCCCAAAGCAGAAAGAGTTTTTTCCCAAAGTACCAGATGCGTACTATTGGAAGATTTCTATAAAGGATTATTGAGACTTTAATCACGGCTTTGTCTTAATATGTCACAAGTATTCCATTCTTAATATTGTAGTGAAAACAGAAGAAATTTGTTGACTCTGACATGAGAGACTAAGTTGCTTTCCTTTGCCCTCAAGGAGGAAAAATGGTATTATAACCCTGTGAAAATGCTCAAGATATTATGGGCAAGAGAAGGAAATACTTAGTGCAAACAGTTTAACAAACCCCAGCAGAAACAAAGCATCACATATTTGAAGTCTGCCAGGCTTCATGCTGACATTTGGTGAAACAACACAATAAAATGTTTTGCACCTCCTGTGCCTTCTACTGATGGCACAAAGTCCTGGCTGGCACAAATGCTAATGACTATTCCAGCTAAAATCAGCTTCCTTCAAATGCTATTAGATTTGTATAGTATGAGGATCTAAAATGTCCTGGAGTTCAGTTTATTTGAAGATAAACACACTAGCAAGATCTGAAACAAGAACAATGCTTTAAAGACACCTTATTATTTATAAATGAACAAAAGAATACAGCAAGAGTAAAGAAATTGTTAAAGTCTAGGCAGCAAGGCAACTCCTTTTACTGACTAGAGCCTAACACAGTCCCAGCTCATTTCACCATGAGATGGTTTCATGACAGCAACCGATTACTCAAGAGACTCTGTGGGAGTTAATGTGAGTGGTAAACAAGCTCCCTTTACCTTGGGAGCTTTTCTTGATTTTACAAAAGGATAAAAGAGAAAAGAAAAAAAAAAAAGAAAAAACCCCACATTTTTCAATGGCTGATCTTTCTCTCAAAAATATAAGAAAACTGGCAGAATGATATTGATCCCCTCTAGCACACACTGAAAGCCATAAACAGCTTATTTCTGACTGCTTGAATTCAAAAATCATCTATATAGAATGATCACCTATCCTTAACGTTTTAGATTGATAATTACTGATCCAGGTACACAGCTCCACAAGTACTGGCTCTACCAGCCAAGGTAAATGTGTTCTCCATTAAAAAATAAAAAAAGGAGAACAGATTATTTTCATTTTGGCAAGATATTAGTACCACTTCTCAAGTCGTAATGTCAGAAAATCAAAGCATAAAACCAAAGGTTAAATACAAACACTTTCTAAAAACAGTCAAGAAAAACCAAAGCCTTATTAATATGAAGGGTTTGTTCCAAGACCTGTGGTTTTATATGCTGCAGCAAACATTGATGACCAGCACAACATGAATTTTGCTTAAGTTGCAATAAAAAATAAGAGTCACTTTTGGGAAAAAAAGAAAGGCAACAGCAAACTAAAGCCCATAGCTTGGCCCCTTGCCCTTGTGTGTAAAGCAACATTTTGCCATGTTGTCTTCATTTTAGAAGGCTGACATGTTAATGGCAGCACTAAAGTCTGCTGTGGAGGACAAGTTGTTCTCGACTCTGCATGATACTGAAGTAAAATTATTGCCCGATACATGAAAATGTGAGTTAGAGCTACTGATGCTGTGTGTGCTGTGAAACATGCCAAGATCACCATGAAATACTATCAGAGGACTGAGGCTTTGTCTGTCAGTCACTCACCTGCTCAGTCACTCACCAACCTGTCAGCTGTCAGTCTCAGCTGTAAAAAGCTGTCCATGAAAATGTATCATAGCCTCCATTATCCTCAGTGGTTTAGAGCATTATAATAAAATATGTATTAAGCCAGAACAGCAACAAAATCACGCCTGACTGCTCCCGTTGAATACAAACATGGGAGTAATCTCAAAAGTCTAATTGGCTTGCCAACACTTGAGTTTTTTATTATAATTTTCTAGTACATAAGGGGAGCAATCTAAGAATATAATTTCTTGAAATTATTAGATAGATAGCTTTTCTTCTTTCTGTATCCCATCTTTGCACGGAAGTCTAAACTTATAACTCAATACAGTTTTCATGTAAATCTGAAAGCCATTCCGCCTCTACAAAATAACTTTTTATCATAAAATTACAAAATCCTTAATTGTTACAATTGTTAATTGCTATCCCCCTATTTTAAATATGCATGAGTCTCTTGAGTGATTTTGACAGGCCTGCTATTTGATCTTCTCACCAGGGGTTGAAATAATGACACTGAAGGGAAAATTTTACCACCTGGAGCTCAGGTGACATGGAAGGAACAAATCCAGAATTCCTCCAGTACCATAATCAGCAATGTATCAGCTCTCCTTCTGCTTTTGACCATCTCATTCTATTCTCAAGGAAATTCTGTTTCTTTAGAATGAATGAAGGTAAAAAGCAACAATACGAAACCAAACATATGGAAAAGAACAAACCCATGACAAAATAAAATCCCAAACCAAATCCGCCATTTTGTCAAACACAAAAAATCTTGCCAGGACTAGACACTAACAAAAGAGCCAGTCCTACTCCCATCACAGTGAATTGTCATGCAGTACCCACAGTGCATGAAATCGTGGATGATGTCAGTTTGGGGGACAAAGAGAGCTCTTCTCATGAGGAGATTAAGCTAAATGAATACAGGGATTAAGAAAAGGTTAAAACGAAGTCCAAGCACTCTGGCTAGAGCAGCAGTGCTTTGCTAGCACTATGTGAGCTCTGAGGGTGACAGCAGGGCGCTGTGCTGGGCCACTGTCCCCAGAGCCAGGCGCTGGTACTGACCTGCCCCAGCATGTCGGGCGCGATGGGGAACGTGGGCCAGATGGCCGAGTACACACCGAAGAACACGAGCCAGAGCAGCATGCTTCCCCAGACGGCCAGGTGACTGAACTGCCAAGAGCAGGGAGAGAAACAGAGTCAACACACGGCATTTCCTCCCTCCACCCAGCCCAGAAGTGTTTCCCTGCTCAGGTCTCTGTCAGTCTCACTAAGGCCTGTCTACTGCTCTTGGTTTTGGGCCAGTAGCACAGGTTGTTTAAACAGCACAAACCACTTCTCTTTAATCTTTGCTTCATAGCAGGGCAGACAGATACTCTTCTCAGCCAATCTGTCTTAATTGGATCTCCAAAAACTCATCATATTTTCCTTGGAACCATAATTTCTCTCATGTAATTCCTGTCTCCTGTCATGCACATTCCAGATTCAACATGTAAATCAAGGTAGAAATTTTCAAAGGCACAGGTTAAAGTTCACATGGACAAATCCTCTATGGCAGTGAACACATACAAGCCATACACATCACTTACCTTCTCTGGAGGAAGATTCAGTGTTGTGTAGTACACTACCACAATCAACATCTACTGATCAACTTTGTTGTTTTTTTTTTTAAAGATGTTCTAACTGATTTACACACATGCAATGCAGTTTACATCTTTACTGGTTCTTTAGTCTGTAGACTCACCAAGAGAAAATAAAGAACTATTAAATGACCAAGAGCACATCCAGCACAAACTTTTTCTCAGTGGCATTAAAGTAATTTTTCCTACACACCCAAACTGTTTTTCTGCTCAGGATGATTTAAGTTGTTTTACTTTTACACCACAGTGGATGGAACCAGTAATTTCAGTTGTAACAAGCAACTGAGCTCATTACTGGCTCCAACTTTTCTGGATGCCAACAACTCCTGTGGCTGATGACTTTGGCTCCAATTCAGAGGAGTACCTGCATAAATCTTAATTACTAATTACACATGAGTTCAGGAACACGGGAATGAATTCACATACTGGGTGCTGGTGGACACAGCGTGTTTGTTCAGCTCTCGGCTTTATATTTCCTACTGGATGACTGTGTCTGTTGACTTTTTGAACAGTATGTCTGAGAACCAAAGAAGTGTCTGATATTGTGTTCTGCCTGCTGTGAGATAAATAAAAACTTCTGGAAGAAGAAGATTGCTCCTAATTTGCAACTGCTGGACATCCTCAGAAAGAACAGCTTTCTCCAGCACAGGCAGTGAAAACAAACAAGCAAGGAGCCTGCAGCACCAGTGCAGACTGGCAGATAGTTGGGATCAACTAGAGACTACCTTACAGTAGAAGCATTCATACAAAATGTCAGAGGCAATGGAAAGAACACTCCTCTAGGCACTCTCAGAAAGCTGGAATTCTTTGCAACCCTGAAAGTTGCTGGGCTAATAATAAGCAAGACATGGGATAGGTCCCTTCCTGGAGAGACACAGTGGGCAAGAAGATTTGTTTTCAAACTTTGCTATTTATTCTGTTTCACCCAGGAGATCTGACCTCAGTAAATAAACAACTCCTTATGTAAAACAAAGAAACAAATTAACTAAAAAAAGCCATGCTCCAAACCCCCACATAACAAAAAACCCCCTACAAAATACCCACATACATGCTCAATTCAGTTTAAATGTAAAGAAAAGTAAGAAATTGAAGGATTTTTTAAAAACACTTGGAGGACGAGGGATTTTATCCTCTCAGTCTACTAACTCTTATGAAAACTGAGCACAATTCACGTCAAGTTTCTAACTAGAAGCCCTGCCCTAGCGAGCAACTGTAGTGCTCAACTCCCCCAAGATCAAGTACTGCAAGGCTGCTGCAAGAACTCATCCTTATGAAAAGTCAGCCCCATGCAATGGCAGAACAGCACCACTACTGCTTTCTGAAAAGGATGTGATACCTTCTCTTGAGCCACAGCTTTCCTCTCAGACAAGTGGACAGAAGGCTCAGGATAGCTGGGACTGGTGCTTACCTAGCTCCTGTACTTTATGATTAAAACCAGTAAAAATAAAAGCAAGCAGAGAATCCAATCTCAGATGTAGACTTATTTAGTAGGAAGTATATTTATGCTAGTGAAATTACATAATTTTTTTGTCTCACTCAAGTTTTTCTTTCCATTCTGCTGCTAGGACACTTTTCAACTTTTGCAGATCTTCAGTCTTTTTAGCTGAGCAGACTTTGCTCATTTTATGTTGTCTTTACCTTCTTCTCAGGGTTGTCCTAATCATCTCAGGCTTATATCTGCCCAAACTGCTTCCCTGCCTTTAAAAGAGCTCCTGTGTTCTGGAAGAGCTCTCCTTGGCCTGCTTGAAAACATTCCTTACACAGTCACCCCACAAACCTTTGCACTGTTGATTCCCCACTGACATCTGCATTTACCCCGGAGACTTGATGTGCAAAACCAGAAGCAAGCCCATCAGATGTGTTAAATCAATGACAGAAAACAAGAAATCAAGATTCTTGCATAAAAACTAGATGGTGTGCGGCTCTCCCATGTGCCCTGCTTATCTGAAACAGTTCCTACAGTGTGGTAAAGCAGTGATGGAAAAAGCTCTGTGTGTTTGGGAAAAAGCCTACTGCAGTGTTCCACACAGGCCCCATGTAACATGAAGCTACTCCACTCAACTTTAATGTGTGGATTTTATTATGCATGATGTTGCCACTTTTATCAGAGCCTTTCTTTCCACACTACCTACTGGATATTCCAGGCTCCCAAACACTTTGATTGTGTTATTTATTTAAAGCTTTCTGCTGAAACCACCTTGTTCTCCCAAGTGGCAATGTCCCTCTCACTCTCTAGAACAAGTTGCCTGTAACCAATCTGCTTGATGATGGAGAAGAGGCTTAAGTCAGTGTCGTAAATTTAATACTCTTCAAGTAACCTAAAGATTCTCTCTGTGTTGATTCACTCACAGCTGAAACTATAATCAGCATCAGATTTTGAGATGATGAGAGTCACTGTTCCAAGCAATGGGGCAGGATTTAGAAGCATATATAGAAAAAATGGATTCTAAACACAACTGTTGTGTGAATAACAATAATTTATCTGTAAAATCCCAGAGTTATAGAAGTCCAATATCTACTAAACATTATGGTATCTTTTAAAAAAGAAGTTTAGAAATGACGGGCCCATGATTATCCCCAAGTGGTTGAAAAGACACCCATTACCCATACAGGGAAGAGGAGAGAAGAGAAACTATCAAACAATTCACAACAAAACAGGATCTAAACAAGCTCACATGTATTCAATGCTGACTTGGTTATATGCTTTTCTGGTGCACAAGGGATTAATTTAAGGATTTTTGCATTTTAAAATGTTGATACACAACACAGAACTGATGCATAAGCAACAGTAAAAACACTCAGATTTTATCTTCAGATGAGAGAAYGGGGCAGAAAATATTAACATCTCCCTAACAATTAAATAACCCATACAGACAGCACTTCATCTTTAAAATTCAGAACAGATGTCAGCTCATTGATCTTCACAATTCCTCTGGGAGGAATGAAATAAAACATTTTACAACTAACAGAAGCAATGAGGTTAACAAGACCTAAGCCAAACCCTTGAAGAAACTGGTAGAATGAGAACATGTGTCCTCAAAACATCTTAGTCTTGAGGGCAGAGTTTCTCAGTATGTCATGAAAAATGGATTCCCATAAAGTATCTTACTGGTGTGGAAAAAAAGAGACTCCATCAAAATTTAAAAAATTAGTGTTTCAGAGGGGCTAGGGGAAAGGAAGGGAGAAAGGTGTTGAAGGTTCATCAACACAGGAGCCCTCCCCTCCCTATCCCTCACACTCTTTGGAGCTCACTGCCCTGCTGGATTCTGTCACCTATCTGTAACAGAGCACTTGCCCATTTCAAGCCAATAACTCAAAGCAACGAAATAACATAACTATTTAACTAACATCCTTATTACACTAAGTTTCAAAAAGAAAAACCAAAAAAACAAAACAATTCAACCAATGTGGAGTCACCACTAGTTTTTTTTACCTGAGTCAAAGATATTTTCAAAGCCCAGTTGTTCATCTGTGGGCAGACACCTTTCATTCCGTATTGCATTAATTTTGAAGGAGCTACAGACTACAAAGGATAATTTTCTTGATGCATTTTCTTAAGCAATTACAGTAGTATGTTGATTTCATGCAAAATTTTCCTCATTTTTAAGCAGAGATGTTGACAATACACTTTTAGTGTACTCTTCCCACTTCTGTCAGGCTGCCCACTTTCATCACAGATATCGTGTGATCTACGAGTTCATTCCTCTCATATTCTGTACTTAGGGAGCTTAGCAGCCTATCCTTACATGAAAGACCCAATTAAAACTCTGAAGTCCCAAATGATTTTTAGTACTTCTTATCTGTATCAATACTCATTAGGGAGGAAGGTGTGCTAATAAAATAAAAGATACTGGAAAGTACTTACTCTAGTCCATGCAGTCGTTTCCAAGCCAGCTTTCAGACAAACAGTGACTACAACATACTGCAAGGAAAAAGAAGAAAGAAGAAAACTTCATTACTAACACTCTCAAATCCCAGTCTCCCCTTTATACCTAAAAAGCTACTACCATTTAGGCAGCAACCCCGGAACTTGGCAGGGGATGCAGGAAGAACAGAGCAAAAACTATTGTTGATGCACGTCTGGGAAAAAAATTAAAAATAAGAAGGATAATCATGCATCAGGTTGATTTTTTTTCTTAAACTCACATATTTTCTTCAGGTTTACAGAGTTTTCTTGTGGTGAAAAAGGGCTGGAAAGAAATTCTACCTTTGAAAAATTGCTAGGATACACAAACTTACAGTGTAAACTATGTTTCCAACAAATAAATAGTCAACTCCCTGTCCATTTGTGAATACTGCATCTGAAAGAAGAAGATAAAGAAGATCATCTTTGTTATCAGTTTATCAACAGAATGGACAAAAGAACAAGGAGATTTTTCAGGAGAAAATAACTGGTCCCAACCCTTTTGAACATTGAAAAGCACTCTTAGAAACCATGGGGTAATGGTAATGCAGAAATTGTGCTCAGCTGGACCTCAGACATGGTGCTTGGATAGAGCATCCACCCATCCATAGCTCCAGTTGCCAGAAGCTGGCCTAGCAAAGGGGCAGTGCTCACCAGACCCTAACATGTAATTTGCCTGTAAGAGCTGAAGTAGTCACTGCCCCTCTTTCTGTTGCTATCTGTCCTGTACTAACTGTCACCTCTAACAATACTCACTATTTGTGTGCCTGTGACAAAAAAAGCAGTAAAACACCAGCTGACTTGTGGTGAAAGAGAGCTGAGCTAAGAGCAGGGACAGTTTAATTTGTAAATGACAGATATAAACATGTACAATACCTCACTGGAGGTTAGCTCCATAACTGAGCAATACTCAGTCTCTGGCCACCCATTCTCTATCAGCTGTGCACAAGGGTGAGTACATACATGCTAATCTATCATTTGGAAGGGCCAAGCTTGGCAATACCTCCAACGTCATTTAGTCTCTCAGCCCTTGCTGAATCAAACTGGAACACCATGAAAACACATTCAATCACCACATGAATGCCAATTGAACTTGTACTCACAGGAGTTTTCAAGCATTACTCAAGCATGATAAGTATTGCTATTTTCACGTGTTTTAAGGCAACTGCTAGGGAAACACATGAACAGCAGGGACAAAAAGGCTTAAGATAAAACCTTGGATTCATTCCTAAACACATACTGCCTAGCACAGTGAGCAGTTCTACCATGATGATGCCTTAAATTTTAGCTTTCATATTATCCAGATTCTGTACTGCATTAGTATGTAACTCTGAACTTCATATAAAGTGTTAGCAAGTTCTCCTCACAATTTAGTCAGACAAAACAATCCTTTTCCAGTCCAAGAACCAAGGACACCATTGCAGCTTCAGGCCCAAAAAATATAAACAACAGTAAATTGAGGAGAGCAATCTGGGAGGATGGGATTTCATAACCTGAAGCCGTAATTGGACAATGAACCCCAACGTGTAAATGGACCAAAATTTATAAAAGTCTGAAAACATGTGACCTGTTGTCCATCTTGGGTGTAGTCTCGGCCAGGCTCTTGTAGCGCCCAAGGTGTATCATTTGAAGGGCTTTTAATAAATACCTACTTTATTCCTTTAACACTGCCTCTGCTCTAGGTAGCCTCTCCAGGCATCAGTAACAGTAACATTTTGTTAGATTTATTTGGAAAATGGATCTGATATTCTTAAACAAAGGTTGTGTGCTCCAGGATCAGTAAATTTTTAAGCCTATAAAGAAGAGTTCCTGACACCCTGACCTCCATGATGAAGACCCTGTCTAGCTTACAGCTAAAAAAAACCCTATATATTTATACAGTTAACCCAAGCTACTTGTTTTGTTTTCCTTCTACCATGCTGCACATGGCTGTCTCCAAAGAACTGACAGGCTCTGAATATTTCCCAAAAGTTGCTAGTTCTGTATCTCTGCTTTCTTTTCAAGATTAACTACTAAGAAACAGCAGAGGAGTGACTAACACTGCGACTGGAGCTAAAGCCTGCAAGAAGTAGCTTAGGAGCTGGCATGGTTTCTAGCCACTGGCATCTTCCTAAGCCCAGCTCCCCACCAGTGGCTTCAGGCATTTACCACATCATTCAGGGACATACCAAGATTTTACAGTCACCCTGCTCTTTCCCCTGGCACCCATGAAATAGGTGGAGAGCACTAGGGAACTTAGTCTTCCATGCCAATTGAACCCTGTTGGTGCCCAAAGGCTCAGTTTATTAAGAAAAAGGCATGCCTAAACTCATCAGTTTTGCTAGAATAAGATGACATGACACAGCCATGCTCTAGTGTAACATCACAGTGAACATTTAAATAATTGAATACACTTTCCTGTAAGTCTCAACTTCTTTAAAGTTATATATTTTAATGCAGTAAAGTTAATGTCTATTTTTCAGTGTTTTGCATGACCTTTCACTCTGGGAGGCTACACAGCCCTGAAAGGAATGATATTTGTGCTCATGAGAACAGCAGGATGCTCAATGGACATTCATTTCTAAAGCTACACAAGTGCCCACTCCTGGACTACATGTACTTCACATCCTAAGGCACTCAAGAGGTTAAGAACCATCCCTGTGTGAATGGCACATTTTTGTCTCTGGCACTGAAATCTTTCTTGCACTTGGAAATGCAATAAACTTGAAAATTCAATATTCGTTCCTCTCTGGAAAAAAACCTGAGCAACTTATTCAAAGGAACTCAGGTTAGCCTCTGAGCTGGTATTTCAGTCTTATAATTCTAATTGTTGAAATGAAAAGCACATTATCTATTTAGGAACCTCTGTGGAAGACTATGAAATTTTAACTATAAACACTACAGATGTTAACCTAAAATTTCTGCAGTTGAATTTTAAAAAGAGCTATTCAAGATTAACATTTGTCATAAAAACAGTGTAACAGAACAACAAAACTCCTCAAATCAAAACAAAAACCAACCAACCATAAAAGCCTCTCTCCCACAAAATGGAACCTTCTTTTAGCCCATGTACAGATGAAAGGGAAGTCCCTTTTTTATATGGTCCACCAGCCATGGAAGTTCCCACTGAAGATATGATACTGACATTTTAATCAGCCAAGTAGAGTAGCATGAACCTAATTCCCACAAGTATCTTTATTATCACGCCTCTGACATGAGCATTCATCTTCCCTCCCTTTTTATTTCTTTCACCTCCTCCCCAGTTAATCCGTTCTGGAGCCGAGAAGGTTTTCTTAAAATCAGAGTTTTCCAACAAGGAGTTTCACTTGTGAAAAATTAATGATTTCAGATAAATATYCTCTTCACCAGCCCTAAATTCCTCATTTGATCTAACGCTATTTCCTACCACAATCAAAGAACAGACTTCCAGTGGTTTTTCTCACCCACACAGCTATACTGGAAAGCTAGGAAGGAGCCATCTGGGATTTACTGGTCCCTGAAATATCATGTAGTTGCATTACCCTGGAAAGTTGCATAAACCTGACTTAATAAGAGCTTTAATTTGTACACCAAAGAGTCTCATTTCCCCAGTATCTCTGACTCTTGATCTGGTTTACTTCCATTCCAGCCAATTCTTTTTCACAGTACTGCCTTATGGAATGGGGGAATTCCAACAAGATATAAAGCAAATGGTTCTAAGGCAGCTGCTGTAAGAACAATATTTAATCAAATGCTGAGATCTCAACATACTACCATAAAAAAAGGCATTTCATAAAACATCACTCAGTATTTGGCTAAGACTTCTTAGCAAAGCAGTAGTTTCATTTTTCACCTATTAAAGTCACTATATGAACAATAATTATGTTAGATTAGAATAATTTCTGAAAGTCACTAGACAACCCACCAAGCTCAGCAGCTAAAGACTATTGAACTGTCTGGCAGCATTATTTCTTGGGACTTGTCACGACCCCCCTTCTGCAAACACACTGGTTCTGTAAGACCGAACATCAGTTACTCACATAAGAAATAATGAAGCCCTTACCATGCTCCAGCACCTTCAGTGGAAACCAGAAAAGAATGATGGAATGGATGAGGGCATTGATGCAGTGACCCCAGAAAACCTGAGGGAAAACAAACCAAGCCATCAGTAAAGTCCAAAACTCTTGACCTCTCTAACTCCTAACAAACACTTCTTTGTGTAGTTTAGAGTCAGAAAATGTTTGTCCTGAAGTGAAATACTCAAACTTCGGCAGGATCTATTTTCTCCTACAATTTCTGCCCTTTCACAAGAAAACACTGGTCCAGTTCGATCACTTTATTCTACCAACTTGAAGCATAATAGGCAAGCATGCTTCAGTTAAAAATCTTTATTGAAATACGGCAGACAGCTTGAGTCAACTTTGTTTAATTACCCCAAAGAATAATTTTAAAAGAGTGATTCAGTATTATGAAGTGTTCTATTTTCTTTTAATGGATAAATACTTTGTGCCCCACAGTTTTTAACTAGCAGATAATGTAATTTTGCGCAAACTAAAGCTTTATGTACTCTACAATTTCCTCAAACAAAGCAATCATACAGCTTCCTTGATTCAGAAGTACATTTAGATGTGCTCATTATGGAAAAGACAGAATATCAAACACTGGCATTTTCCAGCATTTAAATAGCAAAATGGAGTAAAATGTGTTCTTCAAAACTTGAAAGTCCAAATAAGCCAATGCAAATTCTATTTTCCAAAAGAACTACTGGAACAGAACTATGCTGCCTATGAAAAAGCACCCTAGCAGAGAGTGCTGTGACAAGACAGATGTTAAATAAATCCAGGCAATGTCATTGTGGCTTATCAGTAGCTGTGAATTGAAAAATCATACTTGGATACAAATCTAATATTCAATCAAAGTTTATGGATATTTCAGCACCAGTTTCAGGTGAAGACACAGCATAAAATCCTTATTTATAAACAAGGATGGTCTTTATTTAAATAAAAAATCATCCCTTGGAAAGAACTGGAAGGCTAAACAATCACTCTCAGTGGTTAGCATAAAGCAGAAGTAACATCAGGAGATAGGTTATTTTCTGACATGAAAAATCTGGAATATCAGAATGCTTATGTTTTTTCTCAGAGTAACAGGGTTTTCCTTACCCTTGTGTTGAAACCATCTGCATTTTGAGTGATTTTGTATAGCTGTGGAAATCTAAGCATGCTATCTTGAGTACATGACCGTTCAAAAATGCCCAGAGTAAAGGGTGGCAGTGCTGTGAAAATCTGCAAGGAAAGCAAATACTAATTGAAAGCAGCTCTTAGTTTTAAGTGTATCTCATACAATGTTTCCTTATCTAGACAAAAGCAAAATTCTCACAGACTTCAGTGAAGACTTACTACTACCTAGCATGTTATTTGGCATCATTTTCAATGGTCCAAACAAGTCCAAACATTAATTTGTAACTCTCAAATATTGACTTGTGAATAATAGAAACATGAAAGAAAATTAGTATCATTAACCAATAAATTAAACCCAAGAATTTAAGCAAGAAGTTAAGTTTCTGATGTACCAGCTAATCCAGCAAGGGTCAGACACATCGGACTCCAATGGAAAGACAGTATGAATTTTTATAAAATAGCCTTGTGGGAATAGGTTCCAATATAGCTGCAGTTGTAGCCATAATCAGATATGCAATGTGCTTAACCACCACTGAGTTTACAGACAGAGTAAATGTGGAAATCACATTAAAAAAAAATTCTACTGAGCTAAAAAGACCATTCTGCATTATGGTACTTTGGGGATTCCCCTGGCAGGCATGAACTGATAGGAACAAATTAACTGCAGTGTGTGTCTGTGCTACGGGCAGACGCTTGGATGACCAAGCCTCGGAAGCCTTCCAAGACAGGCAGCAGGACACTCTGCCAGAAGCAGAGTAAATTAGCCTCCACTGACTTTAACACTGCTGCTCTTGAAGTGTTTCCAGGATCTGAGGCAGCTCATTTAAAGCCAGCTTGGGTATACATGTTTCTTGTGGTCCACAGTGCAGGCACAGAGGGAAAGTTACACCACGGTGCAAATCTGAAAACTAAACTTCATTCACTTCCTTTTACACCGATAGTTTATATCAGAAACATCACTTTAAATCCTATACATACATATATTTTTACCAGTTTGAGAAGTGTTCTTGAAGTTAAGAGGCAGGTTGGAGTTATGAACTSTTTCTAGGGTGTGTGCACATTTGGACAAGGCAGGCTGTGATTCCCACCAGCAGCACGCTGGCAGAAGGGGAGCAGACAAAGAACAACGGGGAGGAACAGAGACGGGTGAGAATCAATAATTACAACCCTAATTCCAGTGGGAATTGTGTGTCTTCACCCATGAAGTGATAAACCAGATGGCTAAAATGGCAGCAGGCTGAGGGTAGAGAACTGAAACTGAGAGCACTGGTCCAATATATTCTAAAGAAGACCATGCTGTCATACAGCTTTAATGTACTTCTCCTGGTTTCCTGTGTTTATTGGGGCATTTACATCATCACTTGAAGTAAATCTTGTAGTGGTTTTGATCACCAAGGCAAACTTCCAGTGTGAACCAGCGCGAAATCAGGAATTACAAAGCCATTATGATTTCATACGCTTCATATTTTAATGAGACTACTAATGAAAGAGAGGGTTAATCTGCAAAGAAGAGAATGACTTGGCTAAAAGCACTTCAAAATCTCAGCCCGACAAATTGTGGAAGTCCCCAATATCTTACAAGCACTTCTCATGGATTCTCCATGAGTCCACACAACCAGTTCTAATTTTAGCAAATAATGACCTCAAAAAACAAGGTTTAGTTTCTGATCACAGAAGATGAGTTTTATCCAGAAGCTTTAGGTAGGGTAGATAGATTCATCAAATGAGGTTTAAAGATAATAGATGCAAATATCTAAACATGAATGACAGAGACTGCATAACAGTCAGGAAATTAGGGTGAAGGGAATCAAGGGAATGATAAATCCTTGAATAAGTATCTTCAACTAAGAGTATGAAATCTTTTGGAATATGGGGGCTTGTGCCATCATTTTTAAAATTAATGTGACAGAAGTTAAGTGGTTCCATTAATACTATTCAGTGATAATTTGCTGGCTTTTTCTGTATTAGCATATATTTGGAATGAGTTTTTTTAATGAAAAAATTTAAATTCCCTCCCTGTGAAGAGACTCTTTAACACTAACAGTGTCCTAGCAGTTTATAAATCCAGGCACTGGGCCACTCGTAACATTTCAAAGGTAACACTGTCAAAAACACCAACACAGGTCTATGGTATGCTACAGAACTTGGTTCCAGAGATCCTTCAGACTTTCATCTATGTGACTGATTAAATAATATTACTGATTAAAGTAATAAAGTCACATGACACAGTGTGGCACGCTGCAGGCCATGCTGAAAATCAGAAACCACTCCCAGACTGCTGATGACACAGTGATGCAGCTTCTCTTTCTGTACCTAAGGGAGCACAAGTCAACCCACAGTAACTCCTCTCAGCATCTAACTCTACAGGGTCTGAAAGAAAAAAAATTAATCAAAACTCAGAGATTAGGAGTATTTTGAGCATGATCTGTCACCAAAATATTCAGTACAAAACACTGAAAATGCTTTCAAAGAGGAAATTAAATTCTATCTAAAATCTGCAGAGTTTTATGCAGGTTATATTAGATTAAACATTTATTTTCAAGGTGTTCTCCCAAATTTTCATTTTGCAATAAAAGTGTAATTTTTAAATTTTATTTTCCCTACCACAGAGTAGACTCAAAGTGGCTTTTACAAATGAACTCACCTTTCCTGACATACATCTAGGACAGTTACCTGTGAGAAATGGGACACAACACAGTAATACAGTAGTCCCAAGCACTATCAAGTCAAAACATGCACCACTTACCACGTTATACAGACCGATGCACCATCGCTCAAATAAGATCTGCCCGGAAAATCCATTAACAAAAGCAAACCAAAGCTGAAAAAGAGACAAGTTACAAAAAGCTTTAGATTACTCCTGCAGTCCATGCTTCCATTTACAGTAGAGGAGAAGGATGTGGAATACAGACCACCATCTGGAGAGAGATGCTTGTCATGCTCTAAAAATAATTATCAGCAGTGCCAGGCAGTTATTTTCAAATCTTACATTCAAAATACTGACCAAGTACTCTTTGTTTAAAATAAAATACTCAGGCTATGGAGCAATTAGCTGTATTTACATCATTGCATTAAAAATATACATGGCATCAAACAATTACAAAATCCTCATCGCTGGCAAAGTAATATGTTTGCAGCCAGAAGCCAGCCTCATTTCCATCATGTTTGCTAAAGACCAGAATTTTCAAGACAACTGTTTTGATGGATGTTCTGTTTAACTTGTGTTGATTTTTACAGTCCCAGAACTACAATGACATCTACTTGTCAGTTACATGATCGTGATTATACTGTAATTTTATTGTTTAAATGATGCAAACATTATTATTTATTAAACTACCTATTTAATAATTAAAATTGGAAGAGGTTGCAAAACAGGCTGCAGTCTTCATCCTTTAACAAGTTTGCAAATGCAGCTGGGCAAGCCCTGAGCAACCTAGTTTGCATTTAATGCTCACCCTGCTTTAAACAGAAGATTGGACTAGATGGACTTCAAGTTGTTTTCCAACTGAGGGGATTCTGTAATGACACAATCCCAGGAAACAGCTTTAAGTTTCAGTGCAAAGGTAAACTCTTTTCAGCATTTCCATGGATGCAGCTTCTTTGATTTCCATGGATGCAGCCTATTAATCTTGCTTAAGCACATTTTTGAAGCACAAACTGCAGTACTGGGTTGGAACAAAGTTTCTTAGTGGACATTGAAAGAAGCTTAGGGAAACAACATAACAAAGAAGGGAAAGAATGATCATTTTCCAAATGAAAACTGGAAACTGGAAGAACAATAGCAGTTTAAGGGCATCCTGAAACAGTGTGCATGTGAAATCATTACTCCTATTAGATAACAAAAGATTTCCGAGAATTTCTGGCAACAGTCCCTTTCAAAACCCACAGTACACCATATTACTTTGTTCAAAATTATTTGAATATTGTGTGTGAGAACACTCCTTCTAACCACCCTGTTTCAACGCATTTTGTGTTGCATTTACTTCACGAGTGCACGTTGCACTAGATGCACTATGTATTGCAGATCAGCCAAGTGCTAACCATGCCCATTCCCTTCCTGCTCCCTCAGAGCCTGTGGCACTTAGTGCCAGGTATCTTTTCTGACACCATTCTGTTATTTATTGGGCAGCACTCTTCTACCAGCATCATTTATTCTCTGGCTCACTTGTGCAGTATAAGTGGCCTAGCAGAACATCTCAGATAACAAGCAGTTAGCTGTACATCATCCTGATCTCTCCCTGTTCCCACCCAAAATGAATACAGAATAATCAGGGAAAAAAAAAACCCAAAAAAAAMCAAGTAGAAAAAGAGACTRCATCAAGACCTAGCAGTGTTTTCATAGATGCAATATCTAAACAGACCAGGACTCTAACATGGGATAGAGGCAACTTCATGCAATATTAAAGTATTTACAAGGTTGGAAAGAATAACAAATAGCTGTTCAAATAGGCACTGCTGCAAGACATGAAATTCACATGCTACACAAAAGGAGAAAGGGAAACCTTTTCACACAATATATGGCTGGCCTATGGAAATGTCTCCCAGATGATGCTGTAGATGCAAAAGGCAATTTGAAAAAAAAATCACAGAAGGAAAGCTGGAGACCAGATGAGTCTGCCAGAGAACTACCACTGTTCACAACCAGAGACCAGATTAGCTGAGCTCTTCTCTACTTCTTACAGCTATTATATCACCATTCTTGTTTGAAATTATTAATCTGTTCTAATGAACTCTCATTGTTCAAGTAAGAAACAATGACACTGATTCCAACTCATCTGTTTATAGCTATGCTTTGCACAGTTGGTCATCTGTTTAAAATTACTTCCTGTAATTTTTAAACCGTCAGCTGCTCCTTTGAGTAGTAAGTCTCTATTTATTTCTCACAATATTACTCTGAAGTTTGCACTTTTCAATACCTGCTGCCCCTCTTGCTGCTTGCGCCTACAAAGTGCCCTTGTAAATTTTCTTAAGGGCCAACAACTTCATTGCTCTACCAAGTGGTAGTTGAAATGCACCAACCTAGTATAAACTGCAAAATATTTCTTGGGTTTCCTAAAAAAAGTGCCTCTTTTTCATTGCCAAACATGCATTCAATTAAAAGGGCCTTTAAGGATTCACCTCATCAGCTCTGTCTAGAAAAAGGACAGAAGACACACTCTACATCCCAACTTTTTATCATCAGTTCTATTGCATTGATACCTTGAAGGAACATGCTGTAAATCTCATTCTAAGGACACAGTTAATGGCCCAAAGCAGCACACTGGCCAGTCACACTCTCACCCTTGCAGTGTTCCAGCCACTTCTACACATCAGCTCTTCAAAAGAAACATATGAAACCTCTTTGGTACAAAGCCTGAGGTCCCAAAAAGAAACCACAATTTATTTGGGGTGTTTAAGTTAGGAACTTGAGGGTTTATTCTAGGAAGAATCTGAGCTCTAAAATAGCATGATCCCAGATATTTAGCAATAATGATCTAGGCATTTATCATCTCCAGGCTTTTTGCAAATAATTGCAATGATGAATGAGGGCAGCAATTCTAGAAACAATAAATAGCTCACAAATCAGAAGCCTGTCTAGCTTAGTTGGCAACTTGACTGAGCTCTGCTCAGTTTTCTAGATCCCACTGGGCAAAGCAAACCTCAAAGGCTTGGTAGCAAATGATGAGGCCTTTTATTACATTGGCTCGTGCTGCTTGGGAAACAACTGCTTTCTGAAACCATAGCTTCCCACAACCAGTCCTCCAGCAACAGACATAGCTGATTATCCATCAAGAGGGTAAAACAAAGCAGCCAGAATGTCTGTGGCTAGCCCATGGCTAGAAGAAAAGCCCTAAACCAGGCAAATCTAACATCTTGGATTCTTAGATTCACATTTCCCAACAAAAACATTAGCAATAATGATAACAGAATCACATAAAACTTGAGAAGAGCAGAGCTGTTAGGATGCCTTACAAAGCAGCAGACAGGCCGTCAAAGCACAAGTGAGAAACACCCACTCAACAGACCAACTCCTTCTACTCAGGATGTACCAGAACTGCATGGTGCACAATCCACTAAAGACCCAATGTACTAACACCACATTGAGATGAATGAATCAATATAAGAGAATACTGAGATGTCTGACTGCAGTAAATAGGTATTTAGCTGTTACTATTTTGAGTCCTTCGCAGCATCTTTCAACATTGAAAGAATTTTTTCCTACAGAAAAATTTTACCCCTATTTCAAAGGCTGATATAAATCGGATAGGCAAGAACTAACGTTTACAAAGTTCAGTGTCCTGCCAATCCAAAAGTCCAATTTAAACTCTTTCTTTCAGCAGTATCCACACAGGTAAAAATTAGAAGTGAGAGCATTTCCAACACTTACAAGTCTTCATGCACCACAGGCTCCAGAGGGAGAAAGTTAACGCTGTCACAATGCACTGGAAAATAACAGCTCTGCTTGTTTTTTCCACGGATTCACTACCAAAGGCCGACTGACAGAAAGACTGTGGGATACTGTCTCATACTTCCTCAATATCTTCATGTCAAGAGTAAATCAGATACTCTGCATAAAATACACATTTATTTTGAATTTAACACAAGCCATAAACTGCTATGCATGGTTTAAGGACCAGCTGCTTGTAGAGAGAGCATAATGTACCTTAAGGTAAGCAAAGGGGGAAAAAAAACCCCAAACCCTCCACCTTAATGTTCATGTTAACAAAATGTACTAAATATATTTGAAGTTGCAACAAGCCACGCTTGACTCAGACTCGGTAAGCTGGTAGGAAAACTTGCCAAGTCTGCCTGGCTTGCCAAGCTCCAGGGGTTTGTAGGGCTCAGCTCCAGTACTGCTATGAACAAATGGACCCACAGTTATTAAACCTCTTTTCTGGCTGGAAAAAAGAAATCTTTTCACTTTAACTATTACCTAGCTGCCAAAAAGCTGGAAAAGCTTATTTGTAACTCAGCTACAAAATATATACTTTTCTCCCAAGAAACAAGAGGTCCAACTTAAATGTAAAGAGATTCAGACCTAAGGCTGAAATCTGGGCTGATACATTGCTGTGGCTTATTATAGCAGATATTGCAAAGATGTGAAACCAGTAGGTACCATGCAAAAAGAAACTGGAACATTGCAAACTGAAAGCTAGCCCATGTTTCCTGCCTTGAAGTGGGGTTGCATTCTTTAAATAGGAAGCCCCACTGCTGAAGCACTCGATGCCAGCTGTGATGTGGGCACTTTGCCACTAGAGAAAGGGGAGAAGGGAATAAACCAGAGGTCAGCAAAAGCCAACAGATGGTAATACTTGGTTAATATTGACTTCAGCTGCAGGCAAACTGAGGATCTCAAGGTAGAACAGTCCCACACTGCTGTTTTGAGCTACACAGCACATCCACCTGCTCTAGAGTGTATTTTGAGAAAAGATCAAGTAATAATTTCAAAAAGTATTCTCACTTGAGCAAGTTGGAAGGCAATTTTAATTGCATTATTGCTTCATGCATAATTACTGCAAAATTAATGCCTGAAATAGTGGGAACTAATTTATTTAAGTGCTCTAAGGCACTAGGATCGCAAATCATCTCTATTCTAAATGTGTATATTTATGAAGGCTTGATAATAGACAGCTTAACAAGTACTAGAAATGTTTTTCCAATTCTGCTAAAGGGCACAGAAAGCTAATGCAGTCAGGGTACCAACAATTGCCACAGGCACCAATTATAGCCAGACTGGATGCCTTTACTATTCAGAAATTAGTTAAATTCTCAAAATACCCTCTCTCAGTGCACACACATTTTGCATGTTCTTACCAAATAGGCTCATTTACAGTTTGCCCAATAAAGCAGGTTTGTGTGTCTCCCATGCAGTTCATTAATAATGTATCCTGATTTAAGATCTCTCATTACAGATGTCTCTCTCAACACCAGCCTCTTATTCCTACCCAAATGCTCACAGCCTTAAAATAATCCCTTCATTAGAGAATGTACAGCACCAATTTTATAATGTAGGCAAAGTGTGTTAGTAATAAGATTTGACAGGGTAGGCATGGCTGTCTGAGACTCACTTCATTTGCTGAGGAATATTTGCCTTGCTCCTTTTATTCCCCCCAGTGTTTAATAATTCTTTGCTGAAAACAGATCGATATTTTACAACTGAAAAGAATTTGCTCTAGGCCTGTGCACTCCAAACAAGTGCCTATTCAAGGTTAAAAATCATCTCCAGTCTGAAAAATTATTTTCAAAGTTTCACACTGCTTTTGTCTCATTAAAAACACCCTGTGCATTGACTGCAATGCTTTGTCAGATAGATATTAGAGCAACCACTACAACAGAGATTTCCTGGCTTTAAACACTAATTTATTAAATAAGCCTGAACATCTATTATTTCTCCTATTCTATTTCTTCTATTCCTGACTTCATATAGTTTATATTTCAGCACACTAAAGAGCATAGATTTTATCAGCTTCGTTTTTCACTGTTTACAGAAGAGGCATATGCAGAAAATTTTACTCCTTCCTTATAAAATAACAGTTTTTGTGCTCCTCTTCTCTAACTGATCAGCTGCTAACATCCTTCCTGCAAAGCACAAGTAACCTTCAATAGGAGAGGCAGGCACAGAGCAGAATGGAAGCAGGAGAGGACAAGAGGAGCCTCACTCCACACTTGGACTCAAAATTCTTTCCATTTCAGTCCTCAGAATAATTATGAAGACTTGAAAATAAAGTAAGAATTAGCAAAGATCTGAGGTTTTTTTCCTCAGTGGTTCCCACAAGAGACAAATTATGCTGCTTATCCCAGGAGTTTTGAGCATTGTGATATCACACCTGCAGATGACAATGCAGCATTTATCAAAAGACCTGACCACTAAGAASGAAAAGGTAACAAATGTATTTAAAAACATGATAAAACATAGCAGGCCCTACCAATGCCTTTTGATAGGTAGTGGTTTACCTTTTTTTTTGATCCTGGAGTTACATGAACATCTGATCAGCGTGCTAAATTATCCTATCCATGTACATCACTGGTAAAATGAAGGCATAGCCAATTAGAGCACATTGTTCAGAGCTGTAATACAATTTCATTTTAAGATCTTATGAAACCACATAGAGAAAAGGCAGGCTATTTCTCTACCTCTCTCGGTGGGAAGTATTCCAGGGACTTAATATTTGTCTAGCACATTAATTGCTGCAGAAGCATGCCTATGATAATGTGATTAGAAACGGCCTGCCCTGCCAAGGGCAGATGCACTTGTCAAAAGATGTGGTTAAACTTAGCAATTCTTCAGAACATTTCCCTTTTACAAATATAGACAGCTCCATTCTGAGGTTATTCTTCATCCTTCCTTAAGTTTTCTGAAGAAAGCTGACACTGCTACACTAGGATTTTCGTACATATATATGGGACACCCTTGAAGTCACAGGACTCACATAGTGACTTGTCAAAAAAAAAAATTAATATCCAGCATGGTTCAGCCAAACCCTACCACGATGCAGAGTTTCAGTCTATCTGCATGGTCAAAGGGGTCTAAACCCACAGGGCAAAGCTGCCAGGACTGATGATGCTGGGAATTGCCATCATTACCCTACAAAGCAACCAGGGTGTCCTGCTCTGGCTGGAAGTCAGGCTGAGAGGAAAAAAGGCAGCAGCTTGTTGTCCACATCCTCCTCCCATTCCCAGCCTGGGGAGTGAGGAGGGCTCAGCTACTTGGTTGGCAAGCTGGGAACATCCCACCAGGCCACACCGTCTGCTGCCGAGCAACGGAAACCCGTGCTATGGACTCCCAGTGCCATCAGCCTTCCTCTACAAAGCAAACAACTGTAAAGACAGGTTTCCACTGACATGGACATCATCCTTATGCATGCAGCAGCCGTAAATACAGGGCTGGAGTCACATCAGGCACGTTAACATGTCTTTGGGGGGGCTTATTTGGTGGGTTTTTTGCCTCTTGGATTTACCTAATCAACTTCTTTAACTGCCCTTGAGTACCAGCACACCACTGTGGAACTGAGAAATACAACATGACTATTAATAGCTTATGGTATCTCCTCAGCACATAATCATGACAGACTGGTCTTGATACAAGTTTCACAACTGTGTAATTGACTCATATCAGACACACAAGATAAGGACATGCTACTATATGGTTTTAAATGATCTGCTGGCTTTCCTGAAGCTATGTGGTACCTTTAACCACTGATAACATAACAGAAGTGCTTTGGATTTGTTATTCCTAATTTGTTCTTTAGTGCTGAAATAAAAAAAATGAAAGAAATTTAACTATTTACATTGATAGGTGAGAAAACATCAACAGTTTCAGGTAACTTATCCAGCCGAAGTTCTGCTAAGCACTTGGAGTCCACTAAGAAAATACATGTCCAATAGCAAGAAGAGCAGTATTGGAAATAGAAGATCAGGGAATTGTGGAAGAAAACATGCTAAAACTATAACCCAAGTAAGGGCAATGGAAAAAAAGCACAGAAACAGCTACAAAAACCATCAACCAGTCTGGCACCAGACATAGAAGCAGAAAGAAAGCCACCAAAACACACAGCACTCGGTGAGTGAAGCCTGATAATGCCATTAGTCAAAAGTGAGGCTGAACACACCAAGACTCTTCACACCTGGGACGTGCACTAGGGCTCACTGCAACCTGAATGAAACACATCGCCGCAGAATATAGCAACAAATATTTCCACACCTCTCATACCAAAGCAAAAACAGACTGAGGCCAGGAGCTTTGACCCTGATCTAGCTCTAGAAATAAGCACAGAAAATGCAGCCCATGCCCCCACTATCAAACATTCTCTGTATTTGGGAAGGGGAGAGTGGAAATGTAGCAAAGATTTTTATGAATGTAGAAGCATTAACCCCTATGGGGTAAATGGTATCAGGATGGAGCAGGATAGGTATTGAATTAGAGAAAGAAACGTATAGAATGGTATAATTCATTAAGAAAATGGTACTATTTTTGCTCTTAGTTTCTTTCATAGCATTGTGTACCTGGCAGTTTCCATTTAACCTATATGTAGCTTAATAGTGTTACCACCCACACTCAAATGCATTCATTTATACCTGCATATGACACAATGAGCAATAGGATAAAAAGTAATAAGGAAGTTAATACTCATTTATTGTAGTTAAAATATAGTTGCGCATTCTTATTTCCTGGATATGAACCTATGCAATGCATTAGGTAACCAAAATTATTTTAAAATTTCCAAGGAAGAGATGTAATCTGTACTGACTGAATAAAACTGAGAGTGACCAAGACCCTGACTGTTATTATTCAGCTCCTATTTTACAGGACATTTCACTTCAATTCTTTCCCTTCTTACTTTTATTTGCAGAAGTCCCTTATGTTACAGTTATAAATGCAGGTTCACAGACTTTGCTTTTCTTGTCATCACATAAAGGAATCCTTCTGCAGAGCTGCTGAATTAAATGTAATAGGAGCAGTTCTGTAGCAAGGTCATTTTAGGTCTGGGACTGCAGTCCCCCTAGGATTCCCTGTTATGGCTACGTGAAGGGCCAGGTTTCCCTTGCAAGTCTGTTTTTCCCCCCTTCCTCCCTATGAAATAAAATTCAGTCTCTGTAAGACCTTGAATTAAGCTACTTTTATCCAGGAAGTTTATATGAAGTTGCCTGACAGCTTGGAACCCAAGGAAAATAGCAAAATTAGCAACAGAAAAGCCAGACCACTATAGAAACTGTAGCTCATCTTCTGTCATACTGACAAGAGTAAAACCTTTACAGGGTAATCCCAGGAGCAGCCCATGTTTCTCATTACCCACAACCCTATTAGCATTTTAGCACAGAGACAATATTCTAACCCAAAACCACCATGACACACAATGCAATCTGAAAAGCTTCCCAGTACTTTCATTGCATTTGTTCCATTTTTATTAACACATCCATTTTCTTGGATGTCAATGGGCCAATGGGACAATCTAATAATAGACAAAACCTAGCTTTTTTTTTTTTTTGTACACAGCTGCTTTTAAACTTCCCTTAAACTTCAAAACTAGTACAACAAAAAATCTGTCCCCTGGTCTCCTTGTGTCTCCTCTCATGTAGAAAATACACACAATATTGGTAACTTAAGTCTACATTTATTGCTTTATGCGCTGGCAAAAGCTAAAAGAATTGGATCCTAAACATCTTTTGCCAAAATACACAGTACATTGTAAACACATGCAATCACTTCACTAGTAAATTACCTATTGATGTACTTCTCACTACAGAACTAACGTCTGAACTTCTTCAGGAAAGTGATTAGCTTGCTTTCCCTGCACTATGTACAAAGAAATTATTGGGATGTCTTTAAAGCATTTGCTGTATCTTCTGATAGAGCTGTGTACAAAGAAAACCAAAACTTTTTGCTGGGAAAAATATTTTAGAGAAGAAAAACCTATAAGCTCAAACACAGGAGCAAAGCATTCACATGGTCCCCAAATTCAGTCTAAGATTTCATAACACGGCTTTAGGAAGGCATTGCACATTCACTCACGACATCAAGCATGCAGAAAAGACTACTTCTTTTTATAAATGTCTCTCCTTCAAAGGCTGGGTAATACAGGAGAAACTATGGCAGACTGATGATGTTTGGTACACATCAGTTCTTAGTTTCACAGCATTTTGCAGATTTTTAACCAGACAGAATTAACTTGCACCATCACCTTCTTGCTGGGCGAACTCTTCAAGACAAATGACCACCAAACTGCCCCCAAACATGGGCCAGGGATATACATCTGCTTTCTCTTTTTAACAAGTTCCTCAAATCCACAGGAAGATTACACACAATGAAAATCTGAGATGACACTCACAGGAACGAAGTCCATAAATGAGGTTTGAGCTTTGGCAATGCTCTAAGGAGCAACTCTGAGAATGAAGATGCATTTGTCATCTTTTACACAACACAAAAAAGAAATATGATGAAAGACTAGCTCCAAGCTTACTTAAAAATTAGCAAATACATATAAACCATAAAACACTATTTGTACAAGACCCCAAAGCTATTTTGGACACCAAATGAACTTATAATCCAAGTAGAATGTCCACAAGCTAACTAGCGTAAAGAAAAGAAGTGCTGCTACCTTCTAATACTGCAGAAAATGGGAGGCAGGGACATGTGTACAGGAAGCACCCATACCATGATTCCCATGGTCTAGCTGCAGTACACATCCCTTCTACTGCTCCAACAGCAGCTGCACTTCAGAACTAGAGTCAGGTGCATAAAAGCACCTGAAGAGTACAAGAAGGAATAAACAGATGTGTTTAATTTCCAAGCCAGATGAATTAAATGCAGGGGAAATGTATATTTATTCACTCTTAATGAATTCTCGGGACAGTGAACTCTTCAGAACACAGCAGAGGCTCCAAAAGACATTCTTCTGTATGGAAACCATGTATCATGCAAAAACGTGTCCAACTAAACCATAGTTATGGTTTCCCCCTTCTTGCCTTCTCCCTTCACTCTAGTAGGGGTAGAATACATCTTAAGAAAAGCAGATCTCCCAGGCGCAGAATGAAGCCGTTCAATATCTGAGTGGAGAAACAATAAGACCTTTAAAAAACCCCAAAGGAACCCCAGCAACAAAAACACCTTCACAGCACTTAACGTAAACTGAGGGTAACCAGATAATAGGAGTAATGAGCTGGATGGGAAAACTTCTGTTTATGTCATAGACCATACAGAATCTTTCCTCCTTGGAAGCACCTATCAGTGTTCCTAAGATCTTGGTTACTGGGGAAAGGGCTCAACTCCCTGAAGGAGCATCTCAGTTCCACCAAGAACTGCAAATGCTAACTTGGCATAAGAGCATAAAGACAGTCATAGCCATTCAAACAAATGAGCTGATCCTGAGCTGAGCTTTTTTAAAAGCACATGCACACACTCTAAGCCCTAGGAAAGAGTATGAATCACGCAGTCTCCTGTACTCAGGTACACAGTATCTGCAAATACCCAGCTCCGTGGATTTCCCAAGTCTCCTGTGCATTGCCTATGCAGTAACATTCACAGTTCTATTCCTTTGTGATTTTCTTGTTTCCTCTTCAGCCCCTGTAAACGTCCTGCAATAGTACCTTGTTTTAAATACAAATTAAGTTGCAGGTTTATCCAAGAGAATGAATGTGAGTTGGTGTTATATGTGCCATAATGTGAACTTGCCATATCAAATGAATGCTCTTTATTTGCTGAACAGGTGCTTTGTTCTTCATTTTTATAATCATGAATACTCAAGAGTTCTTGGTGCTCAAAAGGAGTCATAGAAACTGATTTCTTCAGAGAAGCACCCTGTTCTATGAAAAATTGCCCAAAAGTAGACCTGCCAGTTCCTCCAACTTCTGGTTGCATCCTCCCTTACATCTCTGGTTGCATCTCTAACAGTGGACAGAAGGGAAAAGCTTGTATGAGCTTCTGTAGAATCCAAGTACATGTTTTCTTGCTGGTGGTCTGTTTCTTGGTATCTGAACTTGAAGTCTGGAAACATGTGAAATGATTACATTGTACTTCTGGGGCAGGAGGTGATTCCAGCTGGAAGTTGAAATAACTTTTGCTCTGTTTCAGGAGCATAAAAAATATTTTGACCCTAAAGAGGGCATGTTGACTGTGAGGTAATTTAGATGACTAAACCCAAGCTGCTGTAGCCGTTACATTAGGAAATATTTCCTAACCTGTCAAATCCTCTTTCCCTCAAGAGGAAAATATTCAGTAGTTTTCAATTAGGACACTGTTGTATCTGAATAAAAGGAACATGTGTTCATGCTAGAACCTGATACTAGTAAGACAAACAAGACAGAGGATAACACACCAGGAATGATGGAAGGCACCAAGGGCCAAACATTTGTGCGTCAGCACCTTGCAAAGGTCTTCCAGCCTCATGCAGCCCAGGAATTAGCAGTGTCATATACACAGTGGCTCTAAGGTCGGGGCTTTTCCTAAATGAGTTATTTTCAGGGGAATAAAACCTCAACTTTGAATGGTAATTTCTGAATTACAAGATCACTAATGCAAGTAACCACCTGCCATCTTAAAATGATCTGAAGACCTAACATGACAGCAGTGAAAATGGATTGGCTACTATTTCTGAGGATTAAGCAAGATGAAAAGAAATGTTTTGGGTTAAAAACATTAATTGTATTTACAATTTACCTGAAAACACATAGTTTACTAAGGGAAGAGAGTCTGACATGTAAATTCTGGATGTATTTCTCCACAAGTGGTTGGATGTGGTTGCATGAAGTGGTACATTCTTTATTGTTAAAATTGAGTGACTGAGACAGAACCCAATGTAAAGTGGTTTAAAATTTCTCCTAATATTTGAGCAGTGCAAGTATAACAACAAGCTTTTCCCCCCACCTTTCAACTTTCAGAGCTAAAATCCCCAAACAATGGAGTGAAGGCTATTTCTGACACCCTCTTTCCCCTCATATAGTCATCCAAACTATAAACAAATGTTCCCTTGCCTGCCATACGGACTTGTCTACACAAGGAAGTTACAGTGGTTTAACTGCGATGTGATTGTAAATCCACTTAAATTGGTTCCAAATGTTCTGTGAATGCTCTAAGCCTGATTTAAACTGAAATGATAGCCCAGATAGTTTGTTCCACAGATTTAAAACCTGCATTTAAAATTGAATTGATTCTTGTGCTGCAGTACAGAAGACAATCTTAAAAGAAACATCAAGTCTGTTGTGATACTCTATTTAGAGTTGAAATGACTCTTTCTGAGAAAATGTGCCTGAGAGACTGGAAGCTGGGAGATCCCTATGCAATCTAAGGCCAGCTTGCTTTGTTCAGTTCTAGGTGGGTCTCTGGTGTCTTTTGAGGAAGCAATAGCTATGCTATGTTTTTCAGTTCTTCCAGAGAGCTGACTGCCAGTCTCACGGACACCAACAGGCTTCTGTCCACACTGCCCAGTGTCAGCACCTGGAGGAACAGCAGGTTGAATGTCTTGTGGCCCTTTGTGCTTGTTCTGAGTAAGCCAACTGTGTGGAGTTTTTTTACAAAACTTGAAAGCACTGGAAAGAATGAGGTTTGTGTATAGAGCATTAGTGAGGTCTCGTGTTGTGGATATAGTGCAAGATAATAGGATATTTGAGAGTACTAAGCCTACCAACATGATTTAAAGGCCTACACATGTTGAGTGTGACAGTTCTCAGACTAGCTGTGGGCCATATGTAGTGAATAGTATTTCATACCTTAAATGCTTTTGCCTCTGGATAATCTTCCTTATGTTTAGATTAAAAGACTACTTCTCTTACCTCTTAGCATCATATTTAGCAAAAGTATTTTTCCTCGATCCYGGCCCCAAAAGATCTGGGATACCACTCTATTTCATATATATTGGTTAGCAGCCCTATTTTCTAGGTAGAGTTGAAAACAATCTTTTGTTACACTAAAGTATTCAATATTGCCAATTAATCAGCTTTTTGACATGTTGAAAATTGTGGAGAGGCAATTCCTCAACTTTGACTTATTGGTGCCCTGTTTATAAGGCTCCCTTCCCTTCCTAGCCAGGTAGTAATAAAGCACTGCACTGTCAACTACTGCACTACCCTCTGCTTCATGTAAAGGCTTGCACTTGAGACCAGTGTTTTGAACCCACCTAAAACTCACAGTCAAAGGTTCTGGGCTGCCCCTAGAAGTACAGTGCAATTGTTTTACATGTATTCAGACTTCAAGTTCAGATACCAAGAAACAGATCACCAGCAAGAAAACACATACTTGGATTCTACAGAAGCTCATACAAGCTTTCCTCTTCACCCTCAGAAAGATGCAACCAGAGATGTAAGGGAGGATGCAACCAGAAGTTGGAGGAACTGGCAGGTCTACTTTTGGGCAATTTTTCATAGAACAGGGTGCTTCTCTGAAGAAATCAGTTTCTATGACTCCTTTTGAGCACCAAGAACTCTGAGTATTCATGATTATAAAAATGAAGAACAAAGCACCTGTTCAGCAAATAAAGAGCATTCACTTGATATGGCAAGTTCACATTATGGCACACATAATACCAACTCACATTCATTCTCTTGGATAAACCTGCAGCTTAAATAATCTTTAAAAGAAGATACCATACTCAAAATTGCTGTGTCAGATTTCCCCCAAAGAACAACAAAAGAGGAAAGAGAATATTGGTAGTGATAGATTTTAACTGCACTCAGTGTTAAGGTCTCTCACAGAAGATGTAACACACAAACCTCAGAATAGTTCTTTTTCATTTGGAGGGACATTTAAAAACCTTTCAAAGTTTTTTTGCATACAGCACAATTATTCTTCTCAACCCAGCACTGTTTTAAAAGCAGAACCATATACTGTGAAGTAAATCCACTGCCGCAAAGCAATTTGTACCTTGGCTAATTAAAAAAAAACCAAAACAACACACAAAAGTACACCACAAAAGCATACTGCAAGCTATTTCTCACAACTGAAACATCTCCTACTTGCCATAGCCATTACAGACACACTTTCCTTAGCCTGCTCTGCACACTTTACCATCAACATTATAAAGAGGTTACAAGCAAATGATAAAGATTCCAGTGTTCCAAAAAGCCACCAAAGACAGTTGTATCACAGCAAAGCAAGTAACTCACCTTTTCACAATTACATTTTTAGCAATTCCTTCCACACTTTACACCAGATTAAGACAAAACAAAACCTCTGACAAACTGATAACACTTACCTAGTTGACACTACAGTATAGTAATATGATCAAGTTACTTATATTTATGGAAATCTTAAAGTAACCTCTTAGCTACACACAGCTTACTTGTTGGCATTTGAAGGCAAAACCAAACCTTGCTCATGAAGACCTTCATCTATAGAAGTAGTTAATTAGACCACCTTCCTCACTATTAAGAATATTTTTTAATATTAAGGTTTGAAGGTTCCAAAAAGCATTACTAAGATCACTACCTTCCTGACAGCATCAAAATACAACAGGGAAACAGCAGGGTTTACACCTCTGAAAAAGTGTGTTTTTTTCCAATCCTGCCACCTAGACTGCATAGAAATTCACCTGAGATAAAGGAACCAGCAAAGAGAAAGCACTTCCTCTATTCTACAAAAATTAGGATCTGAACATTCAGATGGGTACCCTGTGAGAATTTCTGAGAAAAAGTAAAAAAAAAATTTGAAAAGTACAGGGGGAAAAAAGTTAAAATACTTAGAAAGGAAAAGGGCCTTGTGCTTAGCAGTGGTTGCTGCTGAGAGTGAAGTGTGAACAGAAGCTTTTGGCTTTTTTTTCCCTTTGTTTTTTAAGTAAAGCTGACTTATAAGCCTTCTGCAAAGAGTTCTATAGTTGAATAATTTAGCCCATGGATGATGCTTTATTAATGGCATGCTTCAGACGTTATCACCAGAAAACTGGATAGAAGCCCAGATGTCTGGCTTAAGACCATTTTTATTTCCTGCATTTTCAAAACATTGCATGGGGCTTTAGCTGCACGATTCAGACAAACTTAATGAGACTCATGCAGCTATGCCTGCATATGTTGCTTTGAAAATAGAGAAGCACTAGTTTGGGCTCTGCTCTTCTGAAGCTCTCCCTGGAGTGATTTAAAGGTGTTTTTTCCTCTCAGTCTTTTCTCTAAAGGTCTTCTACACTTTACCTCCCTATGTCTGACAGATAAAGAGCTTAAACTTTGGACACCTCATTTTTTTGAAGACTTCAGTATTCTGGCCTTGTGTGGTACCGTGAAACCAACAGCAAACGGCCAGGCAATTAAATTTAGCCCAGTGTGTCATTGTGCTCAATCTAACAGCAGTGGGTTACTTCAAATCAGAACAATGCTGCGGGCACTGAGCAGAGTTACAACTTTGTATCAACATATGTCATTTATTATGATTGATTACTACTTATTGTAAACCACTTTAATACCCACACATGATCAAACTTAATATAGGTTATTCAGGTTCAAATCAAAACTTCAGTATATATATTGTATTACATACCACACATCTCTATTGGAAAGCCATGTCATAAATCATACATTAAGGAAAAAGAGAACCATACATATGTATAATTTACAAGCTATTTAATAAAATAATTTTGCTATATTGCTGTTGATAAGCTATAAGAATAATTTTACTGCATTTTCATATTTTCAAATAGCTGAAGATACAGATTTTCTGATTTTCTTTAAGCATGAGTGTTAATCTTCCCCCTAAGCATGAGTGTTAATCTTCCCCTTTCTGAGTTTATGAATTGGCTGCTAAAGCAAGGGTTTGCCCCAGTCAGCTGGCAGTTGGAAATCTGCCTTCAGGTCCAAACAGATTAAATCTGATAAAGAATTAGGGCTTCACTCTAACCTCTGAATTCTGCACTGACATTACAACAGAAGAGTAAAGTGGAATATGAAGACTCACTTTGACATTTTCAGTGCTCATGTTTTATAGAAAAAAATGATACAAGACACCATGTAAATACTTAACTTTGCAACAAGTTCTGAGAGAAAGAGAAAGCAACACAAGTGAAATTGCTTCAGGGAAGCTTTGACGAGAAAACACGTAAATATTGTGAAGAAATAAGATCACCTGTGRTAGGCCAGCAGGAATAACCTCAGAGAACAAACAGCTGCAGCACAAGGCTCCCTTTCCTTCATCTAGGAAAGACTAACATGTACACCAACAGTAATGATGCATAAGCTACACTTCTGAGTAGTATTCATAACCTGTGTGATAAGTACAAAAGTCATGAGCCCCTAGAAAACATTCTCCAGAAGTTCAGAGATCCTCCTGATCCCAACCAGTGGTAACATGATGGAGACTATCACAGGCATGACAATGAGCCTGTAGGGCTCACTACCTTCTTGTAGGTTTTAGCTGGAATGGTATCTTCTTCAAGTTTCCTGCATTTCCTAAGACCTCCTGCCCTGGGCTCTAGAGAGACTAATTCTTACTAAAAACGCATACACAGTACATACTGTGTCACCCTAATGACAGTCTGTCATCCTTCAGGAATTCCCTAGTTGCCAGTTTTGGATACCATTGATTAAATTCTTCAGTGCACTGAAACAGTATGGAATAAGATCTTTCTATATTCAGGCGCATTAGGCTTTTGTATTCTTTATGAAAAAGACTGAGTTTAAGCACATGTCTAAAAACAGGGCAGAAAGACAGATGAGGCATCTTGAGAGATCATGTGTCACCAGTGCACAGAAATTTGAAAAAAGTATGAAACTGCCCCAATTCTTCTCCAAACAGTAGGTATGGTATTTCCCTCCTAACTTAAGTGAGTACAGAAAACAAACAGTACCGAAGGGTCACTTTTCTGCTGTCTACCAACAAGATAGCCTTTAAACAAAACTGTCTTCCAACATAAAATCAATAAAATTTCAAAAACATGCACATTACCTAGAAAACACCAAAATGCAGTATCTTCAAGCTCTTCTTCACCTTTATATCAGTAATTTATCTTAAACTTTAGATTATTATGTAAAGCAAGTGTCAGTACAACAGGGAAGCGACCATAAATGACTTGTTACTGCAAAAATTGTAATTCTAGGAAAAAAGGAAAGAACGAGATGACTGAATTTTTTAACTTTCTTTTCAGCAACACCAAATAGGAACATTTTATACTCATACCACATACTCTAAATTCATTTGGCTGCATCAGAATAATTTTCCTAAGGCTACAGATAGAATTTAGAAGATTTTATTTATATAATAAAATTCAGTAAATAATCCTTGTTTCAGATTTTGGGCAATAACCACCACAAATGGAAATACTGAAGATATTAATGCAATATGCTTGTTCCACTCTATTCCATTTAAATTTTCATTAGCAACAAATTTCTTTTAAAGATGAGGAATACTGTGAATTACCAAGTCTGACACACTGCTACTATAGTCTCCTGTTGTACATACAATGGGGATTTCAAAATAGTTTGGGAGCAGGTTTAAGTAAGAGTAATGCAAACATAGAAATAGCTCCTCTTTGAGAAATACATCAAGGATACAAAGAGGCATGTGCATCCAAGGGATTCAGTTCAAAAAGCTTTTCAGGAAATAGCTGAAATTCACTAATCATTGATAGAATATGCTAAGCTATTAATTCTCAAATGGAACTGTGCTGGACTTCCAGCTGTTTGAAGCACCAAAGAGAGACTTTTAAGTCTGTTTAAATTTCGGTACTACTACTACAACTACAACTTGCTTTTTTTTTTTTCCTGTTCCTCTTCCCCAACATAGTGAAACAGCTGTGACTTGACAACTTTTATAAAGGTACCTTTCTGCTTTACAGCAGACATTAAACATTTGTATGGCTGGTAAAGCAAGACACCTTCAGGTGGTGCACACACAAACATGCATATTCAATTCAGAAGCAAGTCTTTCATGGTTTGGAAGGAAAAAACATATGACTGCAACAGAACAATATAGGACTGCAACAGAACAATGTATATACTTCTATGACAATGCTTTAAACCTCCGACTCTCTGATGTAGCTGCTACCAGTCTCAGAGGATATAGCAGTGAGCACCTGAACAGTTCTGGTATTACCTCAAATTATTTTTCAGAACTTCCTGGAACAGTCTGGCAAAAACTTCAGGTACTTCATGATTTTGAGGACACTGCTGCATGAGCCAGGCACTCAGTGGGGCAAGTGTACAACCCTCAAAATTTACACCAGCTCTGCAAGTGTTGACAAGAGACAGTAAGACCTTTTAAATTTTATTTTTGCAGCATTTATTTCACAAGATTGCTCTCAGTACCAAACTCCACAAGACAAGGTCGGAACAATTTAATATTTACAATGAAAGCAGGAACTATTTAAATGAAATACAACAGCCATTTTGTAGGATGTCATTCTTCATATACTGTTAAGCAGGCAGTCAACTGCCAAAGCTGATTTTTGAAATGAGATACATACTCACTACAGGAGTATGTGGCTGATGCCAGTGGGRGAGGGGGAAATAAATTAAGCCTGGCAGGTGAAGTTCTGTTTGTCCCCATTTATTAGAATTAAATAGTAATTGCCTCTGTTCAAACAGAAGAGAGCAGACATTTGCCACCCACCAGAGTGGCTTCCAGCTATATCTCCAAATGGAGAAATATGRTAATTAAAGTTTTATCTATCTTCATTATTTTTTAACATGACAGCAGATGCAGGAGTACTGCTAGACTTTGTATTATAGAAATGTATGCAGCAGCAACTTTCCTTACAAATGAGAAACTTAACCATGGGCTCACAACCCCAAGTGGAGTTTATTGTACCCAGCACTTGTATCATTTATTGCTGCTTTGGAGCAGTAATAAAAATGTGCAGATTTGCATTTTCATGGAAAGCAATAACAAATTTACTAATGAATCTCAAGATACCAGTGTGGGTAAAGGGAGCACCTGAAACTTCCCATGACACGATTCCCCACTGACACACCAACAGAACAAGCAGGAAGACAGAATCAGTCAACACAACCAAAACACCCATCCAAGTAACCAGAGTCAGTCACCAAGACTCAGATTATGATGAAGTCAGCTACGTGAAGAGTGTCAGGCAATGACCAGGGAAYTGTGCTGAGTTTCTCAAGAAGAGAGCTCTCAGGAGAGCATAATTTACTGATCTTGCAACCTGCTCTATAGGGAACAAAGTCATACTAAAAAATAAAAAAAACCTGAAATCAAGCTTTTGGGCAGACAGACTTCCATGCTCATGGGTAGTTCTCAGTGAGCACGGTTATCCTAATAGTAAGCAGGAATAAGTCTCAGTCATCAGAAACAATGGACATATCAGCAGTGTATTTGGGCATGCTAAAAGTTGCATTATTCTGTGTGTCATCCTTTTAAAAATGTGAACAAGGTRAAGACTTGATTGCTAAAAACACAACAGTTGTTCTCCTCAGGAAGGGAGGAAAGTTAAATGGGAGAGCTTTGTGCCCATCCAAATGCCACCTCCCCTCCTCCCCAACCAAACTGGGCTTTACAAACCCCACAGAGACCCTTCACAGACCACCAACACACACTCCCCTTTCTTCACCAAGTCCAAGAAAGGAAGGTTTGCCAGGCTTCCTTGTAACTTTTTACATTCCCCAAAGCCAAATATGTAAGGATTTCCAGTCCTAACCTATATTTTAAAATGTTCCACTTTCATTCTCATGCCTTCCCTACAATGCTATCTCAGCAGTATCAGTCAGTTTGAAGAGAACAGCAACTCTCATGTCTGGCATCCCTTGAAGCACTGTCCTGGTTTTAGGTAACATTCCTACTTCTTCCCCTAGATTTACTGCTCCTACCTTCTTATTTCAACTCAGCATAAATCAGGGGCTGCTTAAAAAGTAGTAGTAACTGCTTCCAGAGAAATAAAGTCTGCCAGAACTTTCTCTATCATTTTTCACTCCTCCATTGCAGAAATAGCTTGTACTTCAGCACAAACCAGCTCCTCCTTGTTGTCCAGATGGCCTAACACACATTCTTCAAGATTTCCACATACATACACCCCACAAATCACACACCATAAAATCTAGTAATCGTGCATACATTTTACTAAAATGACAGTCTCTGACGCATTCTCAATTTTGAGAGATCACAGCTTCTTTATGCACATCAACAACATGTGACTGACATAGGGAAAGGTTTTTTTGTTCAGATATGTCCTTGGGATCAACTACCACTTTTTAACTTCCTTCCTCCTTTTTCCCCAGATCTATGTTTGGAATGTCTTTGAGTAAAAGACACTGTGACAGCCCAAAAGGGAGAATTGGTACATTTTAAGTTCCCAAGCAGTTATGCCATGGTGATTACTAGGGATATAATGAAAACCAATTAACCAATTCATGTTCTTCATTTGCACCACCTCTCCAAATTTTTTGTTTTCTGCAGATACACCTAAGCAAAGGCTCTCATCTTAGCTTACTAAAATAACATGTAAAGTTTGACAGCTGGTTATTTCTCTTCTCCAAGGGCTCCTGTGTATATCAGGAAGGTCATCTGGCTGAATTCTAACCTTAAAGAGCCCATCCAGCAGCTGTGCAAACACCAATGCCTTGGCATGGAAGAGAGGAAAGCACATACCCCTGGGGAGACATGAAGACCAGACTGCCCTTTTTAATGGCAGTGGATGTTCATGTTGGATTAAAGCACAGCCCAGTTGTGGATTCAAGTGATGGTGAAAGCACAGCCCAGTGACAGCTACAGCAACATCCATGACACAGCAGGAGGGACCGGGACGTTCTAAGGGAAGTGGCACCTTGAAGGTGAGCACTGCACAAAGCTMCAGTGGACAAAGCTGCTGGATCCACTGCAAGAACACGGCATGGTGCCACCAATACGGAATACAGCAAACAAACAAGGACTAATAATGCCACTATAGGAGCCACAGCTTGAAATTTCCTAGCTATCATGCATTTACATATTCAACAACAGTAAACAAAAGAAAAACAGAAGAAAGTGGAGCAACTCAACAGTCTATTCCTATACTGTCCATGAATCAGGACATATTAATGGGCATAAACACATTTCCGAGTAGTACAAACCCACATGTCATTTTTAAAGCTAATGAATACGAGCTGACACAAAGCTGAGTGTCACATTGCTTTGCTGCTCCAGACACCTGTCATTCCTTGGCAACAAAAGCGAGAAAAGGTCAAGAGACTGTTAGCAAAACGAAAAGGGAGACTAACTTTTCTACCAAAATTGAACTTGACAGGAACCATCATCACAAATAATGCTGAGAGGTTCAGGTGTTACTGCCTCCTGAAGGTTTAAACTCATGCTGCTATTGAGCTGTCTACGTATTTTAGTCAGTTACCACTAATAAAATCAATCTGCATTGTCAATTACTAACAAAGATAGCATTATTTGGGGCTGGATGAGTATTGGATTTCTTTTTCTAACATACAGTATTTATGCAGTTCATAATACATACTTTTTCTGAAACTCTGCAAAAGCTAGATACAGCTAAGGCTAATATATTCCATCTCCTCCCTTTCCAAATGCATTCATGCAAAAGCAATTAAGGAAAGAAATCCAGCAAGAAGAAAGAAAGCAAAATAATCTTGTCATGTTTAAAAGCTGGCAGACCAAGTTTTGACCTTCTTTACTCTTCTGACAGCAGGAAGCCACCAGTGGTTCTTCATAGCTTTGTCCTGATGGAACAGAAACAGATTGTAACATACACCCAAACACCCATCAAGAAGGCTTAGCTCTCGTTTTGCCACAGAACAGGCCCCTTTTGGGGTATAGTTTTGGGTTTTAGCTTAAGCCCATGATTACTGACATTTATACTCCACATTTAAGGATATCCACAAACATGTATTAAGAAGATGGTTGGCTCAGTCTTTAAGTATTGGTTCCGAATCTCCTCTCCCTTGTCTGACACAGACATCATTACAGTGGGCTGTGAATCCTGGCTCAAAAAACCCCACTGGTCCAGGATGCCTTTATTTCACAGCACTTAACACTGAAATTGCAATAGCTCACAAAAGGAATCAGGTTCAAAATAGTGAGGAAGAGAAGTACAAGACAACATTATGAATTATCAATGGAATACCAGGGGCAGGAGCTACAACTGACTAATTTTTTACACCTCGGTAAAGAAAAGTGGATAACTCAAAAGTAATGCTATCAGTAAATAGTGTAATTTGCTATTTCTAGTGCATTTTAACATGTTCTAAATGATTTGGTGGAAAAGAGGTAGAGGAGGTGCAAGGAGTTACAAAAAGCAATTACTCTCTAGAGCACAGAAATAACCAGAAGCATATCAACAGTCACAGCTATCTGCAAGGACCCAACATCTCAGCACAGATTGGAAAGATAACGTGTTTTGGACAGGTTACTTGAAGCTTTCACTCCTGCTGTGGGCTGTCACCCAGGCCAATGCCTCCTAATGCCTATTCAGTTAAGTGACACAGGATCCCCACGTTGGAAGGGAGACTCCCAAGGGCACCGAGTGACAACACCTTTTTCTAATGTCCCTAGCAACAGAACTCTCTCCTGACAGGGCATGTATCCCTTGGGCCAAATACAGTCAAACTACTGAACTGGTTTCACAGAAGAGGAGGCTGTAAAAGCACATTTGAAAGCACCACCTGTGCTGCTCCAGATTTACTCTGCATACTTATCATGGGAGACATAATATAGTTTTTACCTCTGACCCTGCTAAAGTAAAAAAACTTCATTCAAGACCGTGAACTTGGGCAAAGAAACACTCCAAAGCTATACTCTAGATTTTTTTTCTTTGACAAACTAAGATTTTATCTTATATCCTTCATATGCGTTTAAACTAGGTTACAGATGCCTTTTATGCATCCCAAGATAAAACAATCTCTAGTGGTTAATTAGTGAAACTGGATAGAGGTATTTTTATCATTAATGCTCATCCAAGTAAAATGGCAAAATTATTTGCTTGCAGCATTTAAAAATGGAATCTGTATTCAGTTAAATTTGTTCTCTGCCCTAGCTTCTTTGGGTCGTGAGAATATAAACCCAAGAAGCCTCAAAATAATCAGGACCAGCTCAGTTCATGATACATATACTGGAAAGAAATTCTATATTCCAAAAATTTTCCAAATATAGTGACCCTACACTCCTGAGCGAGCATTCAGAAGGATTTTGGAGTTGTTTATGAAGTGATATTAACACATCAGGAGTTATTAATTGATTGATTGCACGCATCTGTACTAAAAGGACTCCCTAGAAAATCTGATCTTTAGAAACATACTCCAGCAGCGCCTCCAAAGATGCCAGGAAAAATGCCCTTATCAACAATTAGAAAGGAAAAGTTGCCAATGAGACTGCTGTTGGAGCTCAGGTAAAATTAGCTTTTTTGCTTAACTTGCCAAGAACAAAGAGGCAAAGTATGAGCAAAATGCTTCAAGATGATAAAACTGAATACAAAACAAAACGTTTCAGCGTTTCGATCAAGTCTCTTACATTCAAAAAATCCCAAGCTGTAGCTGGACCATACTGCTGGCAAGCAGCTGGCAGCCAGACAGACTTGAGTCCAGGCAAGGGAAATGCAGCCCACACAGACCAGCACTTCTTGGGCTCACACAACAATATCCTAGCACGTGGCTTGGAACAAATAAACTCATTTTATTTCCAAACAACCTCCCGGAAAGTAGAAAATGCAAATACTATTCAATCACTTCAGCGAGACTGCTCACAGGCTAGCCACCACGCATTTCCACAAGTGGGCTCCAAGCAGAATTCCACACTGCGAAATTGCACAAAAGCATGACTTGTGAATCAGTATTATACCTTGTTTGAAGCATTTCCAAATCCTCTGTCACTCTGAAAAGTGTTTTACAAAGAGCTGGGCAAAAAGAACTGCAGCAACCTCCTTTTCACACCTAGGCTAAGCAGTGTGTTTAAATATCAGGATAACATCTGAGTTTAATGGCAGCAGATACAGCTAATTAAGCAGAAATAATTCTGCTTTTCTCTCCCCTGGAAGACTGAAACCTTCCAAGGTGTATTTAAGTAACAGAACACACACACACTTACGGGGCCATTTTAATGCCAGTGCCCCAAAGCTAAACAGGAGAATTAGACTCATTGTTCCAAACTGTCAGCAGTCACTGGCACCAGGGCAAGTCCTCCTCAGCCTTCTTTCTAAGCATTGTGTTTACCATTCTCAAAAATACTGATCTCTCTGGTGACCAGCAACAGGACCCCAGGGAATGACATGGAGCTGTCCCAGGGGATGTGTAGGTTGGATATCAGGAAAAGGTTTTTCACCCAGAGGGTGGCTGGGCACTGGCACAGGCTCCCCAGGGAAGTGAGCACAGCACCAGCCTGACAGGGCTCAGTAAGTGTTTGGACAATGCTCCCAGGCACATRCTGTGACTCTTGGGGATATTCTATGCAGGGCCAGGAGCTGGACTTTGATGCTCCCTGAGGGTTCATTCCAGCTTAGCTTATTCTATGAAAGGCAAGTAAATTGCAGAAGAAATGTATTTTGAAGATTGCTATTTAGAGCAATGGGGTACAGGTAGAAATGGAGAAATCTCACATCTTTAGCATGACAGCCCCATGGCTTATCTAGCAAAAAGAAAAACAGACAAAAAAACCCCTATTCCACATGAGCAATATGCATAGGACCTTACTTTGCTCTCAGTTATTCCCATTGAGATGAGGAATGCCTCTACTAAAGGAAGTACATTTATAGGGGTGTAGGCCAGAAAGGAAACCAGCACAGGCCCAAAGGATATACTTGTGAATAAATGTATTACCATATATGCATTGATGCATCTGTAGTGTTGGATTTTTTAAATACTCCCTCAAAATCATGCCTTCAGTGCAGAACAGCATTGCTAAACTCAGCATTCAAGTGCTAAGCACAAGTAATTCCATTATAAGGTTTATCTACACTTTCAACACCAACACAAATTTGAAATTTAGCCTCCTCTGTATCAACAAGTAATGTCATGTGCACTGAATTAGCCTAGATGAAAGTTATTTTTTATTTAAAAAATATTTTTTATTAAAAGAACGGGTTATCCAGAGTGAGTTAGAGCAGTCAATGTTTTTCAATTCCATGCTCAAGGCCATAAGAGGAGTTATATTTTATGTGAGAACTTTGAGCATTTGGAAAGAAAGCTGGGCTGAAATGATCAAAAATGAACTCTAAAATTTCAAAGCTGGTTTTGTGATGAAAAAAACCTAGGATTGGATTTTCCTAACTTTTATAATGTAGGTTTATCTTCCCTAGTAAAAGTTTCTTCATTTTAGGCTATCTCTCTTCTAAACACGAACTTGTATTTTTATTGGTGACATAGTTAAAAAGAAAAAACATTTACTGATTAAAGGATTCTGGCTTTGAAGAACACACTGTTCTGGAGATGACTAAATGCTTCACATTGAATGGCCTCAAACTTTGAGAGCAACATCATCATTGCTTTGGTATAAGCCCACCAAATTATGAATTTAAGATTTTTCACACCGAATTAAGCATACATTTTACCAAGGGGGGGGGTGGGGGGGGAATAATCACTGCGCCATTCATATTCCTCTTATGTAAATGTACACAACAAATGGATCAATCCGGGCACTCAACAGATTCTGTGTCCAATAAAATATCAGAGTAGATCTCTTCTATTGCAGTGTGTACTGAACCTGATGGGCATTTCATCTAGAGATTTTGAGACCACACAAAGGAACCTGATTTATCACTTATAATATCTGTAATGTTAAAAAATTACAGGTTCTGTTGGCTGTAGGGTGTAATCAAGGCAGTGCCCATAAATTCAGAGCAATGCTGATAGTTTCCATCATTCTTGGGAAAAAAGCAAACCCAGTGGTTACATAGCTGGGCCAATTTGGTTTTCTGGGAAGACGGACTGCTCTCTCATGATTCACTGTGCAGTGCATAGCTTTACAAAAAGAAAGGAAAATTAGCACGGGTTTATCTTCATGACTGATTCCTTGGAAACTTTTGGGATTAACATGCTCAATTAGGAAGCCAAAAAAACAAGAAGTCAATCATGGATTAAAGTTGATGAGATCAACCCATACACAATGCTGAATTTCTTCAGACAAGAGGGGGGTGGAAACAGAACAAATTGTCAGTAGCAGCACATAAACCAGGTACTGTGAAGAATTCAGATATATTTTTAGGAACAAAAAGCAAAGCGATATCTGAAAAATTTTGGATAGGTTGGAAAATTGTATTTTACAATATTTTAAGAACTTCGGTAGGCTCCTTGTAGAATCTGTTTCCTGTAACTTTAGCTACTAAAGAATGCTTTCTTGAATTGGAGCCTGCAATCAGCTCTTTTGCTGGGCAGGAAGGGGATAGTGTTCCGTGTTGCCCTAGGTCTTTTCCATGTTAAACCTTGTGTACAAGGCTGATGGACAATGCAAGACAAAAATAAGCACACATGTAAGACCTGTTTTCCCACAAATTATAGAAATAAAATGCTGAGTTGCACAAGTCTTTTTCCTCACACTGTGTTAATTCCTGTGTTTTTCATGTCTTCCACGTTCTGTACTACACCCTCCATAAATATTCTACACTTTTTGAACTAATTAACATAACCTGAGCTGAGAGGTATAGAATTCTTTTCTTTTACATGTTTCAAAAACACACAAGAAGAGAACAAAAAAATTTCTCTTTCTGCATAGGATTTGGTTATGTTCAGACAGACCTCTCAGTACTGTTGCTTTAGACAGGTTTGTGTCACAGGTCCTGTGACATACCTGACAGTCCCATACTGCTCTCCACGAGCTCAGAGCATCCACAAAGATTATCTGCATGGACACTACAGACATTTCTCTCAGACATCAAATCGAATTCTGATACCAATCTTAAGGATACTGAATCCCACCTTTTGTCTACCTGAAAGCACACATCTGCTAAGAGTAAGTTACATATTCAGGATATGTATGCATTTGTGAGAATCCAAATCTAGATTCCCAAATGATACCAAATGAAAGTCAAACACTCACATTCCTCCTTTGTTTCATCATGATAAGAACACAGTGCTAAGCTTACCACACCAACCGAGTATATGCACAGAAGTAACAAACATTAAATGCCTACTGGTATTGGAAGTATTTGAACAGGCGACTGAGTAATTTGAATAAGACAAGACAGCCAGCTACCTTTATTCTTGTTATCCTTGTTAGAAAGTTTTGCAACCATATGTTCTTATCCTTAATTTAATACTGCAAGAAAAGACTGCTCTTATTTTTTAAGAAAGTTGCTTTCTATGACAACAGTTATAGCACTTCAGTCCTCAACATAATGCAAAAATCCCCATGCTTAAGGTTTTCTATTGCCTGGCTGTAACTTAAGAGTGGCACAGTCAATTGGAAACAGAAAGCACAGAGATGTAGGCAAAAGTCAGATCATATAAATCACGGATAAGTACACAGAAGCATTATAGCTGTATATTTTTAGTACCATAACAGATACACTCATTTCTGCCTACCATTTGGAGAAAAGAGTTTAAATTCCCATCTCTGCTGTCCGTATTTTTTAAAATACCTCTTGTGTTTGATGGAAAAACAAGAAAACAGGAAAACAAATGCAAGGTCTCATGCAGCAACACTTCATGTGTGCTTTGGCAGCCTGTGCTATCAGCTCGTCTGAAGTGGTGACCGCTAAGAGTGCATGGAGCACTTAACAGCTCTCACTGCCAGATCTTGCTAACTCACAGAATCAGCTCTTGTTTAAAAGCATGTTTATCTAGATACTGTGTTTGCTCAGAGCTTCTGAAACTTGGAAATTCAGCTCTAGAATAAAAATTATGATCTTAGTGGTTTGTTGTTCAGTATGTTTATCTTGTTTCTAACACTACACAGATATCAGACGTCTCTTTCAGCAGCTACAAAGAAATAGCTTTCTAATCTAGGCTTACAATTTATCTCTGGATTCTTCAAGTAGAAATTAAAATTATGCAGCAACCAAGGTATGTACATTATACTCTCCCCTTCCCACTTGCCATTCATTTCTCTATCATGGCCCTACACTGCCAGACCTTGACACTGGGGCCATCTACTCCAACCCCTGACTCATTCTGCAACATATAACACAAAAGTGCTTCATATTAAGTATGTTTCAAAAAACCCACATTCTCCAGTGAAGAATTTTTCCTGCACACTGAGTTGGCCTGAAAGCTATCTTCCAAGCTACTGTTTCCACAGAACCATTCCCAAAGGCCTTGAACTCTTACCTGATATTTCTGATACCACCTTTGATCTCCCTGTGTTTCTACTTCTCCAAGCATGACATGAAAGCAACATTCCTGTATTTTTTTACATTTGAAATCAGCTGTATTTCAAAGCTCTGATGTCAATAGGACAACTTTATATCATCTCCAGTTAAACATATCTGCTCAACAGATGTGAAACACATCTTCTGTTTCACTACTCAGTTTGAAGCCAGCTACATAAGTAATTTTGTGAGTATGCCCAGCTACTTGTCTGTCAAATCTTTAAAAGTTTAAACCTTGTCACTGGTCTTCTACCTCAGGATGATGCTGAATGGTTGGCTTTCCTTAGGAACAGATTTAGTGCACACTGCTAGTACATTCAGACATGGGAAATACAGGAATGGGACACCAAAGAGAGGGCTTTATATTCGCATTTCATCCCTACGGCCATCTTGGTAGGTTTCCAAGCAGATTCCCTTGCTACTGATAGGACAGATCCAGCCTAGATAGTCAAGACTGGGGAAGAAGCAGCAATTAATCTGCCAGCCAGCTCTGTGGATGGAAAGGCTAGATTCTGCACCCCTTCTGATAGGTGAGTCCATAAGTAAGAGAACCTCAACTTCATATCCTGAAGCACCTTGGGAGCAGTGATAAACAAGGGTTCAGGAATTGGGCTAAGAATCACACCAAAAGGACTTGAATTCCCAGGATCTGCTTCTCTTTGTGCTTTTTAGTTATACTTCACTTAGCTTTGTATTTTCAAAAATCAGGGGGAGAAATAAAGAGAATGGCAGGAAGACAGTAATGAAGAAATTGTAAATGAGTCACAAGTCTAGAGAAGGGAGAGGAACATAAAGTTTCCTGGTATTAAGCCAAGACAAAATATTTTCAGATTCACAAAACTTTACTACTTTGACTTAAAATTCACCTCTTGAAAAATACTAGGAGGGCCTTTTCAAGAGAGAGGGAAAATACACTCTCAGCTCCATTGGCCCTGCAATCACTAAACCACAAGGTCTGCTATCTGCTATACCACCCCTCTGGCTGCATGGAACTATCTCAATATGGGCACACACTTTATTCATCAAAACAGCTGGAAACAGTTCCTGGGCTCCTGTCTCTCCACGAAGAATCAGCCATTGCAGAAAGGTAAGCACCAGCCTTAACTCCACAGCACCTCCTAGGAGTAAAGCTCATGACTACAATTACCTGAGTATACTATTCCCAAAACCCCAAATTCTATATTTTAGCCCAGAATCTGAAAAAAAGCTGGTAAATTTAATGTTTCAGAAATGTAACGCTTTGGATCCTCCAGATTTAAGTGTACTTAACTGGTATTGATAACTGGTATCAAGATGAACTTCTAACGTATGAGGGGTTTTAGCATACTAGCATTGGGATGCTAGGAAAAGAGACGGCAATATGCTTTTCTCAAGCATTTACCAATGTTTAATTAAGTTAAATCTTAATGCCTTCATTTGCACGCCTCTGCAAGACCTATCCAGATGTTCTGCATGCCAAGCTGGACCACCACCTCTTCCTTCCCTCTGGTACTTGCAAAGTATCAGGGAATAAAAGTTATGATAGCCCCAGTGCCTCTATGCTGCAAAAGCCATTTATATAAGGCTTACTATATCTATTCCTCAGGTGTTAAAACTCTACTGAAATAAAACAGATACAGTAACAAAGGTAGAACTGGCAGTCATATTCATGATGTGCTTTTTCATTCAACTGTATAAATATTTACTTAGTACAATCCTTCTGAAGATACTTACAAGGTAGCTCAAGTTCAAATCCCTGTTTCATTACAATGCTAAAAGGATATTCCCCATACACCACATATCCAAGCAGAAAGTATGGGTAAATATTAAACTTGTCCAGAGCACTGGGAAACAATCAGGAACACACCATAGACATAAGCAGCAGTGCAGAAGTGCCACGTATTTAACAACCATTCTCTCAAGTTGAAGGATTTATTCCCTCGTGGAGCATCTCTTTCATGAGCATCATTTCATACCACAAACTGATCAACACTGCCAAGCTTCACAGCACATACACAAAACAACCTCTCTTTCTTTGTGTAAAGCCAAGGAGGGAATTAAAGATCTCTTCTCTCTACCCTGAATCCCTAAGATACCAAAACTCTCAGTGTCTCTTGGGTTTCAAGGCAATTTGGCTATTTTACACAGTTTCGGAGGGGAAGTTCCTTAAGGCTGTTAGTAAAGGAAACTCACCAGGGAAAACCAAATTGAACTCTTCCCATTGCTGCAGGACAACAGGATCATTTCTGTCACCTCATCTCCCTTAAAGCCTTAAACTTGCTCCCAACTTCTATGCAGCACAAGCACAGAGAGGTAATGGAGGTGCAGAGCTGCATCTTGTAAGACATTTTTCAGTGCTCATGTGTTGGTGAAACTGACTCCTCCTCCTAAGTCATGGATATGAGGAGACATAAAAGCTCATTTGGCTCAGGACAGCATGCAGAAAGAACTGAACATGGCCTAAGACAATGGAGAAAACCTCTGACCTCATATTCTCAGAGCAGACTTGGATTTTATGTATCATGTAGACATATCTGGTGAACAAATTTCTACCCTAGGGTAAAATAATTGAGCTACCTCAGGATGGAGGTCCCAGAGAACTCCACCTGTATTCAACTCCTTGCACAGTGGCTTATAAGGGAAGGCACAGTTTTGCCATACAACATTTGAAGCAAAACTTAATTTACTTGCCAGACTATGTTAAAAGAAAAAAAGACACATGCTGCTATAATAAGCTAGAAGCAGGAGTTCCAAAACTAATTTTCAAATAGAGAAAATAATCTAGCAGAAGATCATGAAGCTATTAAGCATTTTCTGAAAAGTTCAGGCAAAACCTCAGCAACAGCCAGCTGCTCAGTAAGAAATAAAATAGAAGAGTCCTTTTAAAAGTTATTTATATTTTCTTTGCACAAATATTGTTATTATCTCCAACGGCACGCAAAAACCTCTACTAAAAACATGATGTATAGGGTAACTCCTTGCAGTAGACTAACGAGTGTTGACATTTTAACAGATAACAGCTAATTCAGAAATAGCACTAGAAGAGTGTAACAAGTTAGTGGACAATATTTGTTCTCAAACATCATACAAAGAAAATGATCAAACCCTGATGGAGTCAGAAATACTGACCACACTGATCATTATATGACTTACTGAATAGCAAAATACTACTCACTCACTATCTCCTCTAATTGATATAATTACCTGCCTAATTATAAATACTGCAATTTTCTGTTAACCTCATTCATGGCTGCTCAACTGTACAAAGAAATAGAAAATCTAATCTATATGTCCATATAATAATAAAACTGATCAACATTGTGGAAATTGCTGTACCAAGTGATCACTTGATACTCAACTGATCAAACCACCGACTTCAAGTTCCTTGAGTATTTCTAGCTAGGCAACAGCACATTATCAAAACCTCTTCCTGATACATCCTGAATTCAAGACTACATTCTGCAGCATGAGAACTATGCTCCTATCTTAAGCATGCTGAAATGGAATGGTAGTAACAGTATTCAGCCCTCTTTAAAAACCAGTTTCAGTACTTGATACCTTCCAGCAAATTATTTTCAAAATACAGTTATATTTTAATGATCAAATCCATTTTGTAAATGAATGTCATTTGCAAAATTATGTCATCTCTTTCCAAAAAACAAAGCAAACTAATTTCAGTTCCAGCTAATCTGTGGTCTTTGTAACTTGGAAGGTAGAGCTACACTAGAGGTGTTTTGAATAGTTTATTATTTGCCTATTAAATGCTATTAAATGAACTTTTGATTTAAATTTAGCTCCCAAATTCAAGTTCTTATAAATATAAGCACTACTTGAAATATTTCCATGAATACAAAGATACTTTCAATAAGAGCGTTTGCACAGAAGGAATGAACTTTGTCTCGGACATCTCATATCCAAAGCTTCATAGTACTGAAAACCTTTGGTCTTCCTTTACAAACATTAAAAGACTCAAGTGAACTGATTTGAGGATGAAAACAGAATTTAAAATTGTTAAACATGGAAAAAAAAAATGGCAGTCCTTCTTGCTCAAACTATTTGGGTGAGCTTTTCTAATTACAAGAGATGATTTAAGGAATAAGCACCAGCAAGACCCATCCATTAAGTTTCTCTTACCTCAATAATATATAAAACCACATTTTTGTAGAAGCAGTACAGTATGCATTTGGTAACTCGATTGTAACTCCAAGCACCGTGGACCAACAATAGTTTCTCCAAATAGGAAAACTGAAAGACAGAAAACAAGTATTTACATATATGTGAAGAATTGCTAAAAAAATTAGTTGAAAGTAAACACATGTCCTCAAGGAAAAAAAAAAATCCTCAAATCAGCCCTGGAAGCTGTTGAAGTACAATATTTAAACAACTAAACAGAAGATATATGTGAAAACCAATTCTTAAAACACTTAAAGCTATAATCTTTTCTGTAGCAAAACTTCCGAAGGTTCTAAAAAGTGGTTTTAAATGGGAAAAAGTCTTCAATGGTTACTACCATTCTGATGGCAAAATCAATGTTTGAGGGCTTACAAGGTTCAGAATCTCCTTTCCCTCTGTAAAATGAACAACCTAATAAACAAAACTGTCTTGAACTGATATAAAATACACAAGAGGGGAACCAAAGTGGAAAAATAGATGCTTTTATAGAGAATAGATACTCACATTAACATTTTCCACCCACAAAATGCATGTGATTGTGTTCTACAAAATATTGTATAAAGCAAGGTGCATTTGCCAAAAAGGACAAGTTAATTAATCCTGTATAATTGTGTACCTTTTAAAGGTAGTTTGAACCCCGTATGGAGCTCAAATTCAGAACTTTTAAAAATGTACTTTTATGGCGCCAGTGTGGTAATCCAGACTGGGAAATGCGTAATTTTCTCGTCTTGGCTTTGTTAGTGAACCTTTTTATGACCTGCAGCATTCCTCTTTTGCCTACAGCTCAAAGGGATGACTGTGTTTACTGTTTAGCATGTATGTACCTGAAGGGATCTTGGACACTAAGGTAATTATTTGCTTTGCTTCCTTTTCCACAAAGTCATTTGACAGGAAAATCCTGACTTCTAAATTTAGATTCCAGATCATTTATTTTAACCAAAATTTATCTGAAATTGAAAGCTACAGTAATGAGTTAGGGCTGTTGTGAGGCAGCTCTGCTCCCAAGCTTTCCAGCAATGAAATCACTGAACCACAAATCCTGTAAGGACAGCCTCTCCCATGCATCAGCAACTCAGATTAGTTAGGATATGCCAGCAGAGAAGGAGAGAAAACAAAAGAGAACCAAGCTTCACCGTTTTCTGCTTAACTTGAGTTAGAGCTATAACTGGGACACTCCCGAGGGAGTAGCTGACCTGTTAGACCTCTAAATGCTTCAAGTTAATTAGCAGGAGAGCTACAACTTTCCTCATCAAAATCACTAACAAAACACCACCAAGGTGATGGGAAACTTGCCACAATATCCTTACAAACCATCCCAAAGATCCTGTGGAGAATACTCAGAAACAGCCTGAGAACCTCCCTCTGCTGAATCTAACAAGTGACCATGTTGAATGTGGTCTTCTTGAAAGCTCAAGGCAACAAAAAATTCAACCATTAGTTGCTCTTGTCTGTGCTCTCATGAAAATGAGTGCACTACAGAGCACAGCAAGGAAGACACTCAGAGCCTAAAGAACACACAGAGCCTGCTCACACCAGTGAAGAGTCCCATTATGACATGGCAAAGAATTAAGTCTGCTTTGATGCTGATATTGTGCAAATGCACAGCTATTAGCACAGAGCAGTACAGACAGAGGCTCTACCAAGACACTGTTCTTGTTTGGCTGCGCCTGTATTTACAGCATTTTAAATCAGCAGGAAACACTATGACCATCTGGCCAGCCTACCTGTGAAACAGTGTGTGAGTTTTTAGTCATCACTGTATCAACCCTAGCATAACTTCTTTTATATTGAGATTATTTTCTAGAATCTATCCTGACTAAAGGATGAGGGGATGGCATGTTGGGAGTTTTAAGACAGTGAAAAGACATCTACAAAACAAGCTAATTTTTCCAAAGAAAAAAACTGAAACAAGAACATTTACTGAAGAAAGAAGCTTCCTTAATTAAGAAAAGGAAACAGTCCCTAGACACCAGAYGTTCTCTGGATTAAGATGATAAAGCTATTTACTGAGAAAAAAAAGTTATTAAAGTCTCCTACTGTCTCTCTAACTAGTTAGGTCATTTGATTTGGGAATTCTCTAAATAGAGGTCACTGGTGCAATATCATTTCAAGGGAAAAGGATGACTCAAACAGATGCTCCTTGCACCTGTGGAAGCTATTTCAAGTGGAGTCAGACACAAGTTGGCTTTTTATTTTTGTTTGGTTTCTGCTTTGATTCTCCCTGGAATCCCAAATGAGCCTATATAGAGACTCTCTCTTCTCCAAGTGCCTACTTCTGGCAGCACTGCATTTGAAATAGCATTTGAACATGAGATGCTACATTACAGTGGTCGTCTTAAATTACTCAATAAGAACATACTCTGCCTTCAAGGCATGCACATACAGTAATGTTTTAGTGGGAGTTATATGTCTTTGCTGAAAGAAATACACTCCACGGAGATCAAGTTTTTCTTTTGAACACTAATTTACTTTTCTTTTTTAAGCACATACTACCAYACAGTATTAGTCCCCTCTACTACAGGGATTTTAATATGTTTTCTGATTTAATCAGTACAAATTCTTCTACACAATCACAAAAACACCAGTTCCATGGCGTTTCACTTATTTTTGAATGCTGCAATTCTGTGCTGCCGTCATCAGCTTTTATTTCATATTGAATGAAAAAGATTCATCATTATTGTCAGTAACTTGCTGACTGGAATTTAAACAAAGAGCAGCTTCCATGTTCTAACACTAGACTGAAATACAGGGGATTTTTTAGTGCAAAAGCAACACATGAACATGGAATTACTTCTCCAGATTTAACACTACTGTAACACAAAAGAAGTAACATATGTAGGGCCTTCTTATGGACAGAACTCTAGCTGCTTATGCTTAGTTACCAAAGCAGAAGTAATAAATGATCTTCTGAGGAAGTCCAGGTAAAGAGTATTCCATTAAGTTATATAGCAGAAGCTATATATAATCCACTGAAATTAAAAATGCAAAACTCATTACCAGATACCAGAGAGAATGGCTAAGGCAATTCCTACACTGGTATATATTTGGAATATGCTACCGCTCATGACAGAAAAACTTGGCAAAACTGCCTAAAATTCTCAAGATAGATTTTGTGAAAGGTCTCAGTTATTCAAACCTGAAACTTCAGGTTCTTCAGTGTTCTTCATCAGAGATCACAACAGAGCAGCAATACAAGAGTGACACTTTGCTTCTCAGCAGGATTACCACAATAAACAGTTATCTGTGCACACCGCAGCATTATCTCTGCCTTTTCAAAACCTCACCTCCTACTGGGAGCTATCAAAAGATGGTAATATTTCACGTCACTTGGTAGAACAAATCTGACTACACCCTACCAGAAGGGAACATTAGCTGAAGCTCTGGTCACTTTGTCTCCTCTTCTGTCAGCTTGATCTGGTTTTTCCCTGCATAGTCTCAAACACATAGAGCATCTCAGGTGTAAACAGTATTCAGAGGATATTCAGCAACTGAAGCATCTTCTTCCTTTAGGATTTTTCTTTCAAAATCTTGATTCTAAATTGTGGTTTCTTCAGCAAAACAAACAAAAAAGGCTTTTAACGCCTCTTTTTAGCTGCAGTAATCAGTTCTGAATTTGATGAATGTTGCAGACATCATTTTAGGAAAAATCCTTTCTTAGGATTTTTTTCCTTTTGAGAAGCTGAAGCTTCAGAAACAAAAGGTAAACAATGGTTATTTGCTGCTGTAGAAGGCAATAAGTAGATTCGTGATTGGTCTCAAGTGGACGTTTAGAATTAGTGACCACTCATGGCAGAGCTAGCTTGCTCTCTCTGTCCCAGTCACAGACCTTTGTTTTCATTCCTTTCTATTCTATTCTTTTAGTATAGTTATAATGTAATACATATATATATATATATCATAAAATAATAAATCAAGCCTTCTGAAACATAGAGTCAACATTCTCGTCTCTTCCCTCATCCAAGAACCCCTGTGAACACTGTCACAGATGAACTAGTTTAGGAGTACTTACCCTAATAATGTTCAAAATAACATGTATAAAATGAAAATGCTGGCCAAGTCTCTAGAACTGTGATCAGTTCTTGCATGCTACACAGGGAACAAGGGGAAATAAAGATAGAGCAGACACCTCAAATTAAGAACTGTCAAACAGCCAAATTCTCACACACTATGAGTAGGTTATAGTACCTACTCATAGTGAAGAGTTTGCACCAAGACAGGTCAGTTACTTCAAAGCATATTAACACAAGCATCACAGAAATTGCTTCCCCCTGATTACTGAAGAACCAAGATATTGTACAGTTGTCAGGAGGAAAGTAAAACTTTCAAGAGAGGTGGGGCTTTGCCCTGAAGAATACAAAATCATAACAAACACCCAAAATATATCCAAAATATGTTCTAGACAGCTGCCTGGAAAAAGAAACAATCAGAGATGCTTCTAGCTTAGAAGAAGCCGATCGAGCACTACATGGCTGCACAGCGCATTTCCCAAAGACGATATGGCAGTTGTTCATTCTTGCATCTGACCTGTGCAATGGCATAATCCGAGCAATTGGTTGCCTGCATGCCCTCATTGCCACTGATCCCCACTCCAACGTGAGCTGTCTGGATCATTCCTACGTCATTGGCACCATCCCCAATGGCAAGCGTTATGGCATTGACGTGTTTCTTGACCATGTCTACTATTTCGGATTTCTGTAGAGGAGATACTCTGAAAAGGAGAGAAAAAGGTGTCAGTTTCTCACATGCTGAGCTATGTGCCTTTCCCAAAAGGACAGCTGTAACCTACATTTAGAAGTAATCAAAGGCAGTTGCTGGAAAGTTCCTTTATTCAACAACTAAGCTTCAGAACCCGTGCCAAACTATTTCAGAAGTAAAAAGTAGTTTTAAAAATACTTTCATATTTACCTAATTGCTGATAGTTGATGCAAAAGAGACTAAATCTATATGAAAGGTTTCAAAGCTTTGCTTTCCTTACCCAGCCCCTCCTAACAGGCTTTACACTGGTGATGTTATATTGGGAATATCAATGCGAGTTTCCTCTTCAACTATGACCGTTTACAGATTAACAGTGCAGGCTCCCCTGCCTCCTGTCATCACCATCCAGAAGGAGAAAGACCACAAATATCTTCAGAGACACTTTGAATGGTCTACAAAAGATACTGCAGGCTTACTTTATTTCTGTTTAGCATCTTTATCAATGAGCTCATTAAGGGGATTGAGTACACCCTAAGTCAGTTTGCAGATGACACCAAGTTGGGTGAGAATATTGATCAGCTGGAGGGCAGGAAGGCCCTGCAGAGGGATCTGGACAGGCTGAATTGATGGATCAAGGGTAGTTGTATGAAGTTCAGCAAGGTCAAGTGCTGGATCCTGCACTGAGGTCACAACAACTCCAGGCAGCACTACTGGCAGAGAAACTGGCTGGCAGAAAAGAACCTGGGAGTGCTGGTCAACAGCAGCTGAACACGATCCAGAGTGTGCCCAGGCAGCCAAGAAGGCCAATGGCATCCTGGCCTGGATCAGCCAGGGTGTGGCCAGCAGGAGCAGGGCAGTGACCTTGCCCCTGTACTCGGTACTGATGTGGCCACACCTTGAGTTCAGTTTTGGGTCCTTCAATTGAGGAAAACACAAGTGAGGTGCTGGGGCATGTCTAGGGAAGGGCAATGGAGCTGGGGAAGGGTCTGGAGCACAACTCTTACGAGGAGCAGCTGGAGGAGCTCTGATTGTTCAGCCTGGAGAAAAAGGCAGGGGTACATACCTAATGACCCTTTACAACCACACAAAGAAGATGGTACTGAAGGGGGATGTCTTGCCCCAGGTAAAAGATGGTAAGAACAAGAGGAAATGGCTTCAAGTTGTGCCAAGGGAGGTTTAGACTGGATATGAAGAAAAAATTAAGGGAAAGGATCAACTAGTATTGAAACAGGCTGCCCAGGGAAGTGGTGGAGTCACAATCCCCAGAGGTATTTAAAAGTCGTGTAGATGCAGCAGTGAAGTTTAGTGGTGGACTTGTCAGTTAGAATTATCCTGAAGGACTTTGCCAACCTTAATGATTCTCTTCCCTCCTCCAGCTGACCTCCCCATTTTCCAGGCCATCTTTCCAATCTCAGACTATGCAGGTTAGATCAGAAAGCACAAGGGCTCTTCCTGATCTCACATATGTCTTGTGTATGCAACTCTGACCTCAGCAAAGATGTTAGTCAATTCCAATTCCAAAACAAAAGACTGTCTCCATTATACTGAATATCCTTATCAGATTTATTGGCAGTTACGTTAACTTGATTCTTCTCTCATTTTGTATCAGTTTCAAGTAAATAAAAATTCATGGAATTCAGAGTTAATCTAGTCTAAATCAGGCAAGACCGGAAAAATACTCAGGACTAGGTTTCTAAATTGGATAGGACACTCAAAATGCCCTTTTGTCATGGAAAAGGTAGATCAGGTTACCAAGTCATATGAGGTATTTTGGAAATACCTACATATAGATTAAATATTTCCATTCGAACCCCATCTGTACAAACAACCCTAGTTCCTTTCCCCATCAGTTTTAGTTAAAGTTCCAAATTATTTGGTATTTCCTTAAATAAAGCTTTAGACAAAACTTTTCCACATCTCAAGTCAGCCACATATCACTCAAAAAAAAGTAACTGATAGCTAAAAGCTTTACTATTAAAATAGGAGGAGAAGAGGGAGCTTTAGGAATAGGGGAGACAGAGGATTTTAACTTGGCTTTTTTTTTCAGAGTTTACATCCTGTGAGAGCAACTTAAATAGCCATTTAATACATCCATCTGGATCACTGCTAATAAAAAAAAAGGCAGAGTTATCTTGTTCACGATTATGCTTTATGACGTTGGTTTTGTTTAGTAAATACCTAAATAGGTCTTTTATTAGTAAATCACTCTTAAAATAACTTGATGAATAATTTGGGGAAAAAGAAACTTGCTAAGCTCAAACTTTATATGTGAACTAAACCACCTGAGAAGTCTAGCAGCTGTCCTGTTCCTAAAAGCCAAATACAGGAAAAAGTTGACAAAACCATAAAATTTACTTAATACCATTGGATAGATCTATTAAGCACTCCATTACCTGGCAGTGAAAACACCGCTTGGCACTGCAGAGGCCCAGTTAAATTACCAACACAAAACCCCAACACACCAACCACCTATGGAACACAAAAGCTGTTGGGTTTTTAATTATAAATCAGCTCTGAGAATCATCTACACAAATTTTTAACTTTTCTCTCATACATGCACACACAGTCCTCCCTCTGCCCCAGTACTCACATAAAATACTCAAGCACAGAGTAACGAGTCAAAGGGACATCAAGTCATAAAATGGAAACTGCAGAGGGACTTGGGGCCAGCTGTGGAGGGTTTGGATTGATAAGTGCACAGACCCTCATTACCAGCCCCAGGGGCACCTCCAGTACACAGGACCATATACTTTTGGCAGTCCTCTCATGCAATTATTTCTTCACAGCAAAGTCATGCACATATCTGCTAACAGCCTTCCCAGACATTGACTTGTCTTAGAATTTCAACTTATGTTCAATTACTTTTCAGTTACATAGCAATAGAAATATTGAAGAAGCACTCTGTTTTCAAATATGCTTAAAAGAGCAGGGGAAGTTAAAAAGACAAAATGAGAACAGCATCTCTGACTCTGTAGTTTAAACTAGCAGCTTGTCTACAGACACTTCACACATGACCAGAATGTGGCAGAGATTCTCAAGCTTGTTCTAGTGCAGTTTAGCTGGGACATGTCAAGCAAGCTAATGCAGCCTGTGTTCACTTCTGTGCCTACAGTGTACGTGTGGTTTCAGATTAGCGACCCATTATTCGGCAAGTCAAGGGAATGTCTCCATAAAAGTGCATTTATCAGCTACACAATGTACATAGAGTAGCCTTTTACTGTCTTGACTAAATGAAGTTAATTACATCCACAGTTATGTAGCACCCAGTTAATGTTTAACATCCCCATATGCTTACTAAGGCTAAACAAACTACCAGAAATGCTACACATGCATTTTAAACACCACAAATATTTATGGACTTGGTTTAAGAAGATGAAATCTAAGACAAGATTTCAGCACAAAGTGTTACTTGATCATAGTTGTTTCTCCTAAACAGCAGCTCTGTAACAAGCATCCTCTTTGACACTTGAACAGCAAGTACAGCCCACAACTCCAGAGAACACATATTGTTGCACACAGTACATTAGCTACAGAAGGTGCAAATTGAGATGATTACTGATTTCCTGAGGGGTTTTACACCTCTCCTCCTCCAAGTCACTGACTCAGCCTCCAAACCTCTGTTGCTCCTTGTAATCTGTTTGGTACCAGCACACTGCATTAGGTGACATTAATCCCCTTAGCCAGATGATCAGAGCTGTGGTACAACTCCGTACATTTGATAAGCTGCCTACAGGAAGAACTGAAGATTATAGCACAGGATACTATTAAACTGCAGCTCCCCCAGGTATGGCCAAGTTCACAAAGATTATGGATAAATGCATGAGTTCAAAGGAAAAAGCACAAGGAAAAAACTAACTTCTTTGAAAAAAAAATGTGTAGTGAAGGAATTGGTACGTATCATTTGATGGAAGATCCCTGGCTTTCATTCCAGAGCTCACTGCAACAGTATCAGGATGTATCAGATAAGCCTTGCCTGGGTATACATCCAAATAAGAATTAAGATATGAATAAAGCATCAGTTGCATCAAAATCTTCTGCTTACTCTTGTATTCATTCCCTGATCAGACAGCAGTGCTTCTTATAAAGATTCTTTGAGWGCCACTCAAGAGTTCACTAAAACATTTTCATTTATACAGAATTTATTTTTATTGCCTCAGCTCAAAAATGTCTTTGACAACAGACTGATTTGCTCCTTTATACATACTTGAGGAAAAAAAAGAAGTCAGGTTCCAAGTACCACAACTGTAGCGATGGCTACAATCTGATAAGATCAAGTCTTCAGATTCTTGCTTAAACTCTTTCCCTGACAATCTGAATTTAGTCTACACGGGCTCCAAGAGAGCCTGAGGTCAAGACTTCAGCTTTATCAAGTGCCTATCATTCAGCATCTGGCTGTGCAATACAAAGTGTCCATGGATGATGGCAGGGATACATGAAGTTAAGTGCCAGTCATGCAGCAGAGCTGCTCCTTGCCCACCTCTGAGACTTTCCTCTGGTAGCCTTGCTCTCAAGAAAGCAAAAGGTAATATGGAAAACAGAAGGTTCTTGTCAGTCTCAAACCTGCTTAGTCTTTATCAGCATCTTGAACAGATTAAGACAGAAAGGGCTTTTCACCCTGAAGAAGATGACTGCTGCCTTCATACCATGTTGCTTCCTCTCTAATAGGATGGGTAGAAGCAAGACAGAGCACAAATTATTACAGACCTAATTATCTATAGGTTACTTAAATTCATAAAGAAACAGTGGAAGGAAGCAGGGGGTGAGTATTTTTCAGGTAACAACATTCTGTATTGTTTTATCAGTAAATACTTTAAGGTCTCTCTTGAACTTTGAGGAAGCTCATGAAAAAGTAGCACAGGGCACAGCAAAGAGCAGTAACACAGATGGTTTCCAACAAAGATATCAGTGGCTTCCCACTGACTTCTGCAGATCAGGTTCCAATGGCTTTAAATATTTAGCTTGCATTTGCCTCTTTAGGCTGAATACACTTTTACAAACAAAATTCTCACCTGATATGTTTTGTCCGTTCAGAAAAGTTCTACTTGTATGATCTTGTCTTAGGTGCAAGGAGCAGGGAGATGGACTTACAGGCCCCTTCAAACTTGAGATATTCTACAACTCCACACAGCATTTCACTGGGAGGTTTGCTCAGGCTTACTTCATTTTTTTAAAAGAATTTAAGAAAGATGAAAGATCTTTCAGTTCAGATTTTTTCATCAGGAGTAATTTATGGGCCAACCAGAGGAATCAACAAATTCTGTCATAAGTTGGTGAAAAGTTTCACAAAAAAACCCACACAAAAGCCAACCAACACTAAACCACCAACAACTACAAAAAAAACCCAAAAAAACCCCCAAATAAACAGTGATATTGTGAAGCAGTGATATTTTAAATAAATATCAAACATCTTATTTAGAAACTCATTTTGGTACCAAACTTTTTTAAAACCTCAAAAGTAGAAACATGAAACCATAAATTTTAACCAAGCAAAGCAATGTAGCAGAACTTAAATTTTTAACATACTTCAACTGATTTAAAACAATCAATTCCTTTACCACACACTTTGTGCAGTCTACAAGGCTATCCCTCTTATTCCCAGAGCCCATCTAATATATCAAGATGGATGCAGTCACAAATACAATAGGAAGGACACAATCAGCACAAGCATCCCTGTGTCACACCAGTCAGCTACACTCTGTAAGATCTGGTCAGTAGGAAGTGATAAACAGTTTTCTTAATTCTATCCCTATGCATACCTGCATTTATTGCAGTTACAGATGTATGACAGCAACTGCTGGCAACTGTAAATAACAATTCTCACACAAGGCCCTTAAACTACAGCTGTGTCACTGCAGATGCTTCAAAGTATAAGCCCAGATGGGAAACAAAAGCACAGTATTTCAGAAAATAATTAGTTTTATTTATTGCATTTGAGTCTAAAGGACCAAATAAAGACAGGGTTCTGCTATAGAACTAACAAATGAGATTATCAGTTGTTTATAAAAAGATAGATGATCAATAAAAATAAAGTAAGTAAATCCTACTGAAGCCCTTTTATTTGTAAGATAGATATATAGAGAAAAATATTAGGTAATTTTTAAGAGATCAGTTTATATCCAGGCCATCTTACAAGGCCATGAAGAGAGGCAGTCCTACAAGCTCTTCCACACCTGAGCAAGGCACAGTTTGATACCTATTGTCAGCCATCTTCTGTGTTCTGCCATATGTGTTTGGCTTTTTTTTTTTGGGTCCCTTCCACAAAAACAAGGAGACTAGAGCATCTCTGTTGAAGGCCGCATACTTTCCATAACCCCGATTTGATACAAAATACTCTGAAGACACTTTAACCCATGCTTTTAATTTTTTAACGTTCATTTGTGAAAAAGGAAGGCAAGGAAGGAAGCTGTTTCAAGTACTACCTTTTTCTGCTTCCATGCCATAACAGGCATAAACACAAAGACATTAATGTCTTTAACATGAAACATGAAATTGATATCCTGCTTCCTTGAAATGCCTTGTTAATGCAACACAAAAGGCCCTTAAGAGTTTACCTTTACTGCAGTGAACATGATTTTACCCTGTTCTACCATAAAATATACCAGTACTTCAAAAAAGCTCGGTGACCTCATCTGCAGAAAAGGCAGATGAGAGAGCCCAGAAAACTGAGAGCTATGAATAACATTGTCAGAAGTGTATGCATTGGTTCCCAGCAAAAAAGCAAGCTAAATTAACACACCACTAAAACTAATGCTCAGGAAAGAAGGAACATTACCATTACATTGTATTGAGGAGTTCTCAATTATGCAGTTTATTTTCTCCTGACACAACCAGCCTGCAGATTTCAGGCATGTGTCATCCAAACAAGGGTTAGGCCTAAGTTGCAGCCATGATGCCTTGAGATATCTTGGATAATCTTACTTTCATATGTAAAGTGAACAAAAACACTCATCATGTTGACTCAAAATGTGCCTTTCATTGAATGCTTTACATTTAGCAATTTCTCTGAACTTCCTTCCCCTGCTGACAAATTTCATAGGACTGGCTGTGGCGCAGTACTTACGTTTTCAGAGTCAGCACTGAGTGAACTGGTGGGAAAATTTAATGTTCCAAGAAAGCACCAAAGGAATTCATCCAATTCATCCAACTACATACAAGTGTCTTCAATGGAGACATCTCTATCTGCACTAATCATACTACACTCCTTTTATAGTCAGAGAGAAACAAGCATTTCTGGAGTGCAATTCATCTGGCTTTAGATGTGTACTTTTAAGGCTGGAGTTCATCTCCTCTCAAAACTGCTGCTTTCTCTCAATCAAGGTAAAGGGAGCTGAAGATAAGTGGTTCACATGAAAAAGTCATAAAATTTCACAGGATGAAGCCCTTCTTTTACATTACAGCAGGTCTAAATACCTTTAAATTAATCAAGTGCACAGGCTTTTGCTCTCCTGTTTTCTGGTAAGGGAGAATGCCTGCTTCCTCCTGACAGGCTGACCTGACTGACACACCTTCCCTTCTTCTAAAATCCTCACTTATTGACTCTGCTCCCAGCTCTTGCTAATACTGTTCTGTAGTCCCATCCCTTTTGAACAGGCAACCAGAAGCATTACCAAACCTCTACTGGTTTCTGTAAGAACAACCTCAGCTTCATCATCCTTTGTCACTACATTTGCAGGCTCACTTTCCCATACTTGAGTTTTTTCCTGAGCAGACAGTCCTTCAAACTGCTTCACTCATACAAATTTATCAGACTGGTTAAAGTCTGCTTTTTAATTTTTAAGAGTTTTACATCTTATATCACCTATCATCAGGAGTCCCATTTCCTCTTATAATAAATACAAAAAAGATCTTCCTTTAGTTTTTCAGTCTCACTGCTGTGCCAGTCACACACTTGACTTTCTGAGTAACATGTATTACCTCTAATTTCCACGTTTTTCAGGACAGGGTATTTTTGATGCCTAGCAGGGCTCTAAGTCAAAACACATGCACACTTCTACATGTTCACAGGACATTGGGTAGTTTTTTTAAATTTAATGGTTACCAAAGCAGCTCCTTCTGCATCACTCCAGATAGATTAGATAWGCCTTCTTAATATAAAGCTCTCTTTGTAGTTATAAAGGCCCTGAATTATACAGTCTTCTGAACAGGAAGAACACAAATTAATTTAGTATCTTTTTACCACAACAAAAAAAAAAAGATGGTTTTGCTAATTATATGGGGGATTTTTTTAACATTTGTTTCACTAGAGAATTTCTCACTTGCATTTCATATTTCAATAACTCACTTGCCTTTCACAGTTGCCACTGAAATTATCTTCAGAGGACAAGGGCTAGGAAATAATCTCTTTATGAGCTGGATTCGCGTTATTAAGCAGTGTAACATAAACACAATGTTCCAGGGAACACAGAGTTAAGTTTCAAGTCAGCATCTTCTTCCTCTTTGATATCCCTCCCTGCATGTTTCTGTCTTGATTGCCCTTCCCCCAGTCTGCTTTATGGGACAAAGATTAAATACAGAAAATCTAGTTTGGAAAACAAATTATTTGAAAAGTGATGAGTTGGCATAAATGCAGTCTTGAATGGAAGACTATTTTGCATCTTAAACTATAATGGTCACTAGTGGTAGCAGCTATATGTTTTTAAAATTAAGCAAATATATGGAATTAATTTTGAGCTTCCCTCACCCCAAGCTGATTAAGGCACATACATTCATTTCCATGCTAATCAGCCTCAGCAGTTCTCATGCAACACAGAAACCAGTCTCTTTCTAATGACAGAGCAAAAAAATTTCAGTCTGCAAAACATACAGATTAGTCCTTCTATAACCTTGAGGACATGCACACAGAGCCAGCAGCCATGTATTTCACACAGCAGAGCTGTTTGCAAGGTTTTGCAACACATGATGAAGTTAAGTGATGATTGACACCATGTCAACTAATAAGCACATCAGCCCATTTAGAGCCTCTGCCTGTAGTGAAGCCAAAGGATTAACTGGAAGAGCCAGGGTGAGCACCCACCTCTAGAAAGAGAGCAGCAATACTGTGAGAGCATTAGTCACACCACACACATGGCCATCATGGAATCATAGAATCATTGAAGTTGGAAAAAACATCCAAGATCATCAAGTCCAACCATTAGCCCAACACTGCCAAGTCCGCCACTAAACCATGTCCCGAAGTGCCACATCTGCACACTTTCTAAATACCTCCAGGGATGGTAACTCAGCCACTTCCCTGGGCAGCCTCTTCCAATGCCTGACTACAGTTTCAGTGAATTTTTTTTTCCTAATGTCCAATCTAAACTTCCCTGTGCAACTCAAGGCCACTTTCTCATGCCCTGTCATTTGCCACCTGTGAGAAGAAACCGAGCTGCATCTCTTGGTAACCTCCTCTCAGGAACCTGACGGGTGCTGTGCTCCTCCACTCAACTACAGCTAAGAAACATAAAATAAAACAGCTTTGGACACTATTACTGTTGTAAACTACTGCTGCTTTCAGGATCAAATATGTAAGAAACAAACTACAAACACTGACATTGTAGGAAGGAAGATGAAGGGATATGTAGCCAGTAGATTTGAGAGAGTTTGCTATTTCAGTAGCTCTGAAGCTACTGAAGCACTGACAGATTTTTTTCTTCTTTCTGAATTCTAGTAACTCTACATGATTTTTCTCCCTCTCTATGAAATGTTTCCTGGAATTTACTATAAAAATGCATATAAATGATCAACTTGCAACTACATGTTATAGTTCAAAAGCCTAGCATCTCTGAATTATATGGTCCTGGAACAGAGAAGACGGACACAATCTGGAGCAGGGCATCTAAGAAAAAAAAAAATAGACCACTTTTATTTAGGAACGCCATTGACCAGTGAAAGTCTGACTAGGATTGGCTCACTCTTGGTCAACTTATAAATCTGTGCTTTGTACAAAGACAGGTTAGGTATTAACTTACAGGTGAACATACACAGCATTCTCACTACTCCCAAACACAACCTGAAAGAAAGGAACTTGACATTAACCTCTAACCTCAGACTCAATACAAGCAAGTTTGTTTTAGAATATTATTCCTTTATTTTTCTTCCTTCCCCTCCTCACTCTTTTCTTAGCAAGGTCATTTATTCACTAAGCCCATGGTTAAATCACAGCATTAAAATACAGCATCCAGGGCAAGGAGGTGGTTTTTTTAGTCTTCATCCACAACTATACTCTAAGTTAATATGACCAAATTTACATCCACTAACACAGCCACACTCTAGGGCAATCTGTAACCCTCAAACACATGGTTCAATATATACACAGATCTTGTTTAAGACACAGAAGTGTCCTGTGGTTTGTGAAAACAACACTGATATGTAGCAGCTGCTTCTGTAAGAGCAAAACAGAAGAACGCAGAGGGAACACAACATATATTGGTCCCTGAACCCTTGACTGCCAAGTACCTTCCAAGGATGAGRACTCTGCTGCAGAGAAGAGCATGTGAAACCCAAGCCATGCATCACAGACTGTCACAAGAGGCATGAGCACACCCCTTGTTGCAATAGTGGGGGCAATTGCTGGGCAAGAGGAGGCCAACCTAGTCCAGTCTCACCCYTGCCATACTGCCTGAGCAGGCTGTCCCCAGAAGCTTCTGCAGGCATTTTGGTGCAGTCAGGGAGTACTTCAACAGCCCAGGATGAATACACACAGGCCAGTGTCAATACTTACTCCTTAGAGCTCTTATTAACAGTGTGTATATACACAGCCTGAAATGCTTAAAAAACAACAAAAAGCCTCACAAAACTCAATTCCCTCTTCTTTCCCCAAACTTGTGTTGACTTCAGAATTATGTCTCTTGAAATCTCCAAGCTGGCTACCTTGCAGTTACTGAAAGGGATCTTCAGGAGGTCTGACAAAAAATCCATCAAAGAAATTGCAGCTTTGATTTCCTGAATGTGTCTCAACTGCTTTTCTTTTCCACATATGACTTTTTTTCTCATCCATATTCTTAACCACAGGATCACCCATATCAGTACAGATCGACTTTAACACCAACTGTGCTCCGTGGAGTACAAACAGCTTAAAAAAGCACAAATGTTTTGTTTAATATAAGAAACTAGGACAATTTTGCTTCCTGAGTTAGGCTAAGAATACAAAACTAGGAGCCAGATGTTCAAATTGTCAAACATTTTCATCTYTACAGAAAGAACACAAAACGCTGCAGTTTGGTAACACACATGTCAACCTATCATAGGACAGGCTTAATTAGTACTAAGTTGCCAAGAGGAATCATGCCTTCCACCACTCTTTTTACTTAAGGGAATAAAGAGAGACATAGGAATAATTATACACAATGAGCTTTGAAACAGCACAGAGAAAATAGGTGCATTTATGTCAACTTTCTCCTGAAAGCTGGCAGAAGGACATTGCCTAAAGGACCTTCTTCCCTGGACAGAAAACCAGCTTTGAAACATTTCAGCAGGCATTATAATGAGCCCTTTCCTATTAACTTGTGGTCTTTCAAGTTAACTGAAAGGTGAACTGTTAGGCAACTGATAGGCAGTGTGAAGCACCAGCACATCACTGGGGCCAGACGAGAGCACATTTCTTCCATGTACACTTATTTACCATATCAGCCTTAGAAGAGAGTTGTTCTCCCACTGCTACAATGATTTTTAAGCACTGGGCTTCTTCAGACCATTAGTGCCACAGCAATACTGAATGTGAGCACATCCAAGCCACAAGCATCAATGACATCTAAAGTATCAGACAGAGCTACCTTATTATTTATTGCTAATGTAACACCTAGGTCACCCATAGCCTCAGCTACAAATCGAAGAGCTAAGTAAGCCAGACCACATGAAACATCTCCTTAAAAAGATACCATAAAACTTGAGACAAAAAAGGAATTGCTTGAAGCTGAGCTGTACTCACTGATGCTCTTCATGACTTAAGCAAGATTAGAAGCAAAAAACCTGGGAGAAAAACTGATGAGTTGCCCATGCTGAAAAACTCGTGGGCTCTAAAGGAAACAGAAAAGCAGCTTTKGTGAGTTAGACAGGATACCCTCCATGTGTACCAGAGCGTATCAGTACAGCCAAGCTGATGCTTTCTTTTTTAAATCCAGCCATGAAAAGCAGGTCAGCTTACAGTAACTTCTGTCTAGAGAACAGCTTTAAGCCTATGCATGCACACACGACTTAATAATATGGCTTTTGTAGCAGCATGTGGTCAACGGTCAATTTACACAGTACATTTTATTTTATCTTCKAGTTTAAAGCTAAGATTTGGAAGCCAAAGTTCACTACAATCTCTTTAGGATATATCAGAAGTTGATAAGGTTTTATGGCAAAATTCAGGTAACAGCAATTAATTTTCAAATACAACACACTGAAAAATCCTACAGCCAAACAGCTATGCAGGTAAAAAAAGAGCCTCACGTTCAAATATGACCGGGCAACTGGAAAGCAAGATCTCAAGATACACTGTAGAAGTGGAACAGAGATGTGACAATGTGAAAAGTGCTCAAATTCAACAGACCCAGTCAACATATATAATGAATGCCTTCCACAAGCTGGTCTACACTGCAGGGTAGAAGGTATGTACATGGTACCTTTGAACAAACTGTGCCAGAGAGCCTGGGGGGAAGAGGGGGACAGTTGGGGCACAAGAGGCTGATCTCAAGCCTCCTAAAATCAGATGTGCCAATGTTTTGATAACGACAAGTGCATATGAGAATCCACCATAAGAGCTTGCTTGGTACAGCCAAAGAGGCTTTGTTGTCTTGCTGGGCTACCAGCACACACCTTCAGAGCMCTACCTTTTCTTAAACTAAGATTTTTAAAGTGATTACATTTTGTACACATCTATACAATTTTCTATAACCCATTTCTCCAAACAGAATCAGAGCAGCCTTGCCAGGAGTTTGCTGGAAGTGATGTTCAAGGTATAATCAAAACCACAAAACTCCAGGAGGTTACAGCTACTCTAATCTAACATGAAAGTGTTCAAAACACTCATTTCATGAAGATGGAGAGAGATTATAAGAGCAACTCTCCCATGTGCATAATGGAAAACCATCAAGATCACAAACTACTAATTACCTTTAAACTCATACTTGACTGTGACTTAAAAATCAAAGTTAGCAATTTGGATTTAAAAAACCTGTAAAAACAAATTGAATGCCAAAAAAAGTAAATTCCTAAATTTTCTGAATGTAAAAATAATACAAATAATTTACATAGAACAGAAAATCTGCTTATTCTCYACATGCACATGGGCATAATAGTACTGTAGATGCCCTGCCATTTAATTTTTAGGAGTACAGATTTTATTCATGTTCACCTTGTTCAGTAAAAATAACACCCCAAACATAACAAATCAACGTGTTGGTGCAGGGCAGAGCAATTAGCCTGAGGACCTAACAGTTTTAACATATTAGAGACATAACTAATACACCATTCTTCACATAGAATAAAGTTCACAGGATAAGGACAAACATTCAGTGTCAAAGTGGCAACGGTCAGAGGTACCAACCATAAGATTCCATCCTGCTCAACATCATCAGTAACACAGATGCTAAAAAAAGGGATATCCCCAACAGGTCTGAAGATGGTGCTGAACTAGGGAGACTGGATTACAAGGAATCAAAGGACTTTTACTGAAAGGAACCTTCAGAAAATCAGGGACTGAGCAAACAAGCCTCACAGATTTCAGACAGAGAAGGACAAAGGTCCGTATCTTGGAAAAGAATAAGCCCATGTGTTGGAGAGTCATAAAAATCAGAAAGTTTTAAGAAAATTAAGAAAGAAAACCTTAAGCAGAAGTTATGAGAACAAATACTAAAGCAGCAAAAAAATTTCTAGGCCATGGTGTAGAYGTGAGAAATAGAACAATAGGCTAGTGTTAGCTCACCTTCTAAGTTGCAACAAGTTTATTTAATGTATATTTTAGAAAGTTAAAAATGCATGGAGCGTTGYGCTTAAGTTTCTATAAACAAGCTATTGTGTTTAGAAAAAGCTTCATTGTTTTAACCAGAATTACGTATGCTTCAAAATTATTAGATAGAACTATTGTCAATATGCCTTTTCTCTATGTGATTAGATGAAATTTACTCTAGATCTGTCTTATGCTCTTCAGTAACGCCAAGCTTCTTTAACATTCTGTGAAACCAGTGAGATGGCAACATCAAGTTGTCTCCATTGTAAAACAATGTTATGAGACTGATGTGAGAAATAAACCTCTCAAAGACCTAATTCCAAGTGTCCYGTCCCRTTTGTGCTGTAAATATACTGCCAGCGTGCAAATCGATTCATTTGCCCTTAAAGTAATACCCATGTACTAATGCAGGCTTGAAAATGGTCAGCCCATGATCTGGTTATGGTGGGCATTGGGTTCTGCGTGAGCCAGAAAAACACCTTTAGTGTGATCAAGGCCCACCATGCACTAGGACGCGAATCAGGACACAAGCGTGACCAGGACAGACACAAGTTATTATCAGTCTTCTCCTCAGCACTGGTAAGTTAACATCTGTAGAACTGTAAAGAGTCCAGCAGAGAATTACTAAGATGGCCTGGGGTCTAAAATAGGTAACAAGTATTTTAGAGGAGGTGACACAACAAGAGGAGGTTGTGTCACCTGGGCTTGTGCAGGTGAGGGGCAGTTTAACTACAACATTGTACTACTGCATAACCCAGAGTTACCTCAAGAGTTTCCTGTCACATGAAACAATGAAACATGGGCCAATGGCCACAGATTGAAAACATCTAGACCTACATCTGAAATCTCAGTTTGGTGACAATAGAGGCTCTTCCCTATAAAAGACTGGAACAGTGCCTGAGGAGGGCTCCCATGTGATTTTGTCACACAGTGAGGCCTGGGTTTCAAACAGGCTCACTTAGCACACATGTGCTTTGTGTGCTGAAGGTCTCCAGCGAGACATAGCATAACTGSGCACTGCTGTAGAGGAGTGACCTCATCTCCTTCCCCTGCATGTAGTCATCATCCCATGCTACTGGAGCATCTTCTCAGGGTAAACAGTCTTCYCCCTCAAGCCTTGCCCTTTCCTCATCCATCAGCATCATCACATCACTCCCTTTCTCTTGCCTGAGTAACCCACTGATATTGAAGTAATTGTTTCTTTAACTTGAAATTTCTGTATTTTAGCAGTGCATACAATAGACTTGGCAACTTTTAAGTTAGCAGCTCTTTGGGTAGACACTATAAAATTTCTTGGTTATTTTTATGCCACAGACTTTTCAGTTTAAAAAAACCCAAAGCATCTGGCATAAAAACCAATCGATCAGAAGAAATAAACATATCTCTTGAGAAAGCCAGTGTAGACTCAACAGAAATTGCTCTCATCCAGCAAGAAGTTCCACATGGTAAAGATTGTTTYCAAGATGGTCAGCTCTCAAGCACTCACATTTTTAGCACTCTTCACATTACTATTTCCAAACTGAGCAAAAATTAACATCTTAATCTCAGAAGTTCATGATGTCTGATCATAACCTACTTCTCAGAGAAAGACCTTGTAGTAACAGACATTTCTAGTTTCTTTCCCTTATCTTTGCTAGATAAAGGAAAATGAGAACTAGATCTAATTCTTGCAATTTAAGAAAAATTAGCATGAATAAATAGGAGAAGGGAAAACTGATTGTTAGTCTTATTTTTCTACAAAATTAAACATATATATTTGAGTTGGAATCTTCCTAAATCCAATGTCTCATATATTTACAAGGAAGGCTGACCAAAATACCAAGGGCTCAAGAAGAACAGAACTTTTTAAAATTACATTGGGCCATAATTATCATAGTCAATGCTAGCTTCTACAATAAGATTTCCCAGTCTTTTATAGCTCAGACACACTTCTATTCATTTCTATCCCTTCCTGTGCTTCACTACTTATCGGTGACATTTATAAAACAGCATTAAGTAAGACACTAGAAGAGGTACAGATGCATTTTAAGTGGCTCTTTAGTCAATTTAGTAGCTGACAGTAATCACTACAAACCCAGTCAAAAAACTAATCCTTCATGGAATTTAATGAGGCTTGAAAAAGGTCCAGACGATTAGTCAGTCCTCTGTAGAACTGGGTTTCCCCAGTAAGTTCATGTGAAAAAGTTTCCAAGGGAAGTCACATCCACATGTCATGCACAAATTATGAATATTCAGCATTACCAACTGTCTTAGCATTACTATTCCCAGTAGATTATGCAGCAGGAGATAAAGAAGTTAACTCAGTTGTGCATGCTAATCAATGAATGAAGCAAACCACCACAAGAGCAACTGAGAGTCCTTTCCCCAGCTGTAGCATTCATGCAGTTGCTAAAGACTAAAGGAATTGAAAATTCAAAAAGAGGGGGGAGAAGAGGGACCCTTTCACGATGTGGTCCAAAACTGGAATAATTGCTAGTACAAACAGGCTCGCTTTCAAATACATGTGGGTCAGAAGTAAAGCACAGCTCAAAGCAGYGGCAGTCATACTGTTTACTCTCCTTTTGACATAAAAGCCTTTTCCTCTGTGAACAGCTCTTAATGCAGAAATATCTAAATGTATGCTAATGCCCAACAGAGCAGTAACTTCCTCTGATTGATTCAACAGTACTGAAAGTACCACGAAAAAAGATCAAACCAAATATTATACAAACAACCCATGTCTTCAATATGGTATGTGTCAGCATGAAAGCTGAAAGGAGCTGAACAAGCCAGCTACTAATGTCTTGCATGGTTCTGAAAGTGGCAGTGTTCCTAAGTGCTTGCAGATAAAAGTGTTTTTCTCAAGTTGTGACATCAATTTATAGAGCTCTGTAATATAATGAAAGCACTTTGATTTAAGTTGATTTATGAAGCAAAAGCACTTCTGGTGTCTTTGGAAAAAGCATAGGAGTTTACAATAAACACAAGATAATTGACTAATTTTGCAGCCAGTTACTCTCCTGAAATCATAATTAGAGAAAACAAACATGACCTCCCACTTCCTGTTTTATGCTACTTAAAATTCCTTCTTCTTTCTTCCATTTCACTGACTCACCTTTCTTTCAACATCCTTTCAATGGAGAGATTCCAGTGACAAACTTCTCTGGCATTACTTTAGGGAAGACATTTTCAACCTTCCACCACTAGTTCTAATACTCTGTTTCTCTACTCAGCTGCTGCAGTGTTCACAGAAGAACACTAAGACACACAAAAATAAACCTGAACCAATGGTGTATGACTTTTTCAAGTGTGCCAGAAGTAGTACAAAATCTGGCTGAAATGTGTTATGCTCTACCCTTCCAGGGTTCAGCACAATGTCTCTTTTTTTTTCCTTCCCTGATTTGTACGCTCTAATTGGAAGTTATTTAAGTGCTAGGAAAACAAATCTCTGGTTATATTTAACTGACCATGTCCCAGATGAACAAAACACAAAAGGATAAATTAATTGTTTCTTCAGGCGCAGACACATTACTAAATCTACTTCAGGGGACAGGCATAAAGCTAGAGGAGAGGAAGATATTTTTCTCTCTGGATAACTGATATACACAACAACAAGAATAGGATCTAGAAATCAAAATCCACTGTTTTGTCCTCTTCAAGTGGCACAATGGGAGATGAACAGCATACCTTATCTAAACCTGATTTCAGGCAGCCAGGAGAAGGGGAGAAGGGCTGTGGTTTTTAACTCCCACAGTCTGAAGAGGACACTTAGCTTAAGCCTGCTTCATGTAGTGCCTTCAGTACGCACACCAAAGCCATTCCTTAAAAGCATTACACATGTGGAGGGCTATTTCACGCATCTCAGACAAATTCAGGAGTAACAGCTACTCATTAATCTCAGTCCTGGTCTCACCTTGGAGGGGACCAACTAGAAGCCATATGTTCACAGGCCTTCAGCACTTCAGTTATTATGCAGGGTTTGGAATGAATCATATTTCTGGATCTAGAAATCTGTCTTTACAAGGAAATTACTCACATAAGTCCATAAAGGTAACTTTATAAATCCACAAAATATAAATGAAAAAACTCTTCATTATGCAAATGTATAAATCCACTCTGTGTCCTACTCTTTAGTGGCAGCCCTTTTCTCTCAATCAGATAAAATGAACCAGAAGTAAAAAAAGAAAGGCAAAAACCAAAACCCCAAACCAACAAACAAAAAAAAGAAAGGGAGGCAGGGAAGAACAAAAATACATGAAAGTCCTTCCAAACAAGGACCCTCTGTTTGAAAAAGTCAACTAAAGTCAATATACTGAAGGCATTTTTATTGGAAAGGAAGAGGGGGAAGAAAAGCAGTCAGAGTATGATTATTCTTAACTTCTTCAAATGCAAGAATTTGATGGCATCCAATGAAATTACCAGGGAGACTTAAGAGGAAAATACTTCCTCTACACTGTACGTAACGCTCTCTGTCCAGGGTAAGATTACAGACTAATCTCTAATTGAGACTAGAGTTTAAACACATTCAGAGAAAGAGATTTAATATTTATGAATGAAAAAAGATCACTGAAGGACTGTGAAAACAAAATGCAGATACAGCTGCTGGCAACAGAGGTTTCATTCACTAATTATACACACATTCCCAAGGCAGTCACTACTAGTCACTGTTTAAAACCAAAAACTGGATTAAATTGGGTCTGGTCCAACACTGACATTCACATAGGAAAGCAGGCTTAAGACCATTAGCTCACAACTACAGCAAATATAAGTTTCTATATAGATTTACCACTAGTTAAAGAACAGCTGTACTGCAATGTCATCCATGGAGTTTGGAGACAGCCTACTAAAAACCACTTAGAAGAGAAAAGCTCAACTTCTAGAACTGCAATGAACTGGATAGCAATTTGTGCAGYGAACTGTAGAACTGCAGTGGACTGGATAGCAGTTTGTGAGTGAAACATAATGCATTGTCATGGCCCCTTACCACTTAGAACTGAAATCCTGACAGTGATAAGCTTACTTTTCTACATGTTTTTCTCCTAGGCAAAAAGAAATCAGTTACCACTGACAGCATATAGTAACTTGAAAAAAAAACAGAACAACTTATAAGGAATTTTGAAAAGTTGCAGTATTTTTGAACATGCTGTCTTCTTGTACTCTCATTGCCTATGTCTTCCTCAGAAGAAGGGGGTTCACAATAGAAAAAATCCAGTCTTTTCACAAAATTTCTAGATTCAAATGCTTGATCTATCATCCCCTTACCTCATATTTTGCCTCTTCCATATCTGGCAGAGAGTAGGTCAGTTCTGAAACKTCTGTGTTGCAGGGTCCCTTTTACTACTGTTCTGTTCTAGGCTTAAGCAACTCCTCAATTGTAAAGAAGACACTTGAAGGCTGCAGCAACTTTCAAGAATCCAATCTTACGACAGTATAATATAGATCCTAASAAAAACATCCCAAGACAACTAATTCTAATTGAATAATCAGCTACAAAGAAAATGAAAATACCTAATTCCATTTCACTGYATATACAGCACAGCTGCTTCTTTAATTCAACAGTGAGAGACAAGGTGGTCATGCAACAGCAATGGAACATTTTAAAAAGAATACTCAGCCTTTAACAGACTTTAGCCATCAGTACTTAGGAAACCCTCTTGCAAAATTAAAAGCATAGGAGAAAAATAATAAAGCACAGCTATCACTACTCCTGAAACTCCAGACAKCTAACAAGGAGCATTAAATTCTTCTTCCATGTCCTTAGGTATTTACTGATACTTTTGTTCCTTTGCTTCTTGGGTGGCAGTTGTCTTGAATACCTATTTGAGCTAACACGCTTCCAGAAGGCAAAGTAAACAGGAAACACAAAGGGAYAGAGAGCAAAATCCCAAGGAGCTCTCACAGGAGAAGATAACAAAGATCTAATTACACCAAGATTTTCCCCTACAAGGACTCGGTCAGACATCATGTCCATGCAAAAAGACACCAAATATTTCTCCTTAACCATTCTTGAGTTATCCTTTAACATAAAAGCAATCTTAAAATCAGCAAAAACATTAAAACAGTATTTTACAATTATCCCAGATAATATATTCTTCCTTGAAGTGAATGCTAACAGCAAATACACTGTGTAGCCCAAATACATGGTTTCACCTGATCAGATGAGGGGTAAGAGTCACCACTCATAGGAGAGGAGAATGAGAGGGCAGCAGTTTTGGTACAAGGCAGAGGATACTCAGGACATGTGGCCTGCAAGTGTCTCATTATAAACTGTTCTGGAAGTATTCTGTAACAAAATGTTGGGCAGAACTGAAAGATTTCGAGGTGAGTGTAGCTACATTGGTTTGAATGGTCATTGTTCCATCTGAATAGATGTCAAAGGGCTCTTCAATCAACACCTGGTACAACAAAATTTACATCAGAAAAACTAGATTTTCCTGCTACATAAAATTTCCTGTTTGTGTCCTTTGCTACTGTTTTGCTTGACAGAAGTTCCTCAGCTTTATTACCAACTTTCTAAAAAAGAATACATGGTGGAAACAACCACCAATTACTCCACTGCAGGATATTTTTCCTTCTGCTATGCATATTTGTTAAAAGGGRAAAGAACCTGTGAGAAGCTCTGCTTTCAACAGAGCACTACGGAAAGCAGACAAAAGGCTTACTGCTTCCTGAATATAGGAAACAAATACTCTTCTCAGTGCACCAAAATCCCAAGGAAGCCTCCAGCTGTGAAATAAGGGAGCTTGATGAGTTCTGGAAGAAATCTACCAAGTAACACCACATTTCATCAAGTACAACATAAAATGTCGAGGATCAGTTTTGTCCAGATCATTTTTCTTCTGCTGGAAAGAGAACTACAAAGCTTATTTAAACCAAGTTGTTAGCACAAAAGACAACTTTTTAAAAGGGCAATACATCTAACGCCACAGCAAGCCTGGAAAGTGTTTCAGCACATCCATGTTCCAGTTATGTTTGTTGTCTACTGAAATCTCATCCTAKTCCCAATAAAAGTCCTGTTTTTTAAAACAAAGAAATTRATAGAAATCAAAGTTTCTTGAAAGTTTGAGTAAAGGAAACCACRCTAGTCACAAAGGAATTGAAATATGGAGATGTCAGTTTGATCCAGAGAACTGAATGATCACAAAAGAAAGTGATTACTTCCATTGTAATGTTTACACCAGATATTGGCTGGATTCCTGCTCACATTTCTTTAATTATGCCTGTATAAACAGAACAATTACACGTCCAATCCACTATCATCTACAGTTTAGGGAAGAGATGTCTGTAAAAAAAATATTTCTCATTAATGAAACAGCATTTTACAAAGGGTCACTGAAAGAATGAGAAGTCATCTCCAGCAAGCAGCTGAACCTCACAAAGCTGCAGGGTTCGGTGAGAATGACCTAAGCTGCAAGCACGTTAATACACACTCGGCTTCCTTCTCAGCATCCTGTCAATACCACCAGGGGCTGGTCTTATTTCATTTACATATGCCATAAAAAAAAAATCTTTCCTGGAGAAGAATATTACATTACCGTATGCAGATTTTCAACCAGGAAACTGAACTTGAGGACAGCACTCATGAGACTCARCTCTCTTAAAAAAAATCCCCACAACATATCTTGTAGGGAAAGAAAAAGGAATAAAGCAGACAGTAAGCTAGCACACATTTCCTTTGCACTTTTTTTTTTACATTTTCTGATCATAAAGATAGTAAATTTCTGTGCCAAAAAGAAAAAAAATGCAGAAGTGCAGCCGTGCCATCCTTTTGTGCTGGTACATGAATGAATAAATTAACACCAGCATTCCTCACTGCACCAGCATCCTGTCAGACAGCTGCCCTGCCAGAAGCCTCCATTCTCAATGTCTGAAAATCTAAGCCTGATATCCTGGCCAGTTTAGCCCTTGGGCCCCTCCTAGAAGATCCTGTTAATTATGCCAAGGTCTGTTAAAGTTATGTACAGGGTTTTCTCAATATATGTCTACTCAGCTAAGACTAACAGTCCTCCAGTACTTTAGTTTGTCAGGACTCCAAATGAAACAAATGAAAACCAATGGAGAGATACTAAGCATCCCTTCAGTAATGGATTTAACACCACTGAATTACTGAACAGAATGCCACAAGGAAATACAGGCTTTCCACTTCCTAATGCACAGCACCACTGGATGCCCATCCTGCCTGTCTGGACACAGAACAAATCTCCCATATGCTCCTACTGACTTGACACTACTGCCTACAACAGAGATTTATGCAGCTGGTGACAAGGAGTTCATTATCCCTACAGATGGAGCAGCAGGCTTTCAGACTGCCAGAAACCTGTACCCCAGGGCTGAAGTGGATGTAAGAAAATGAGTAGTTCAGAAGAGCACAGCATGATATGAAAAGAAAGACAAAGGGAAAGGCCAAAGAAGGTGAGAAAGTAGGCACTGGAAGCCTCTAAGATAYATGTATCCAAAAGCAGGAACTGAAATATCTACAGCTTCCACTGTTCAGTAAAAACCCATGGACAAGCTGAGAGGCCTTTGTGAGAAGGAAAAGAAGGGAAAACTGGGATAGGGGGAGAAAAAGAACAAACTACTAAAAGGTCATGACATGAGACGTTGCAGGATTTAAACACAGACTGAAGCTATTTCCTGTTTTAAAACTGAGAGAAAGTATTGATTAGTATCAAGGAGACTGATTTAGGATAACATAAATCACACTTTTGAAGAGTTGAAATGTCAAGAATGTCTTAGTTTTTAGAAAAGGATGGGGTTTTGGGTTTTTAGTGTTCCCTCAGCAAMAGCTAAATAACAGACTAATGGAGTAGTAGCAAACAGTTGTGAGGGTTTTGGGTTTTTTTCCAGAGGACCAAAATGAGATCTTGGTGGCAAAGACAGTTTGAGACTTTTGGACAGTGAGCGTTGAGACTTTTGCTCTCAGTGAGCACAAAGATAGTTTTCAGTGAAATGGCAAAAAACCCCCAAACCTAAACAGACATCTTTTCCATGCAAGAARTGCTCTATTTGTTACATTTGGTCTTTTAGGTGAATTGGTATGTGAAAAAGAAGGAAAAATGAAACACAAATAGCTTTGCATTGAAATTTTTTAACGCTTGTTTTCATCACTGAGTTCATATRGTTGTTTGCTTTCCATCCCATTCCTTAGGAGTTTTTTAAAAGAATGTGGTGCCTATTGTCTACCTTTCACCTCTGCCAGTCCTCTCCATGAAACAATGCTAGTGTCCATTTATTCCAGCATAAGTAATTTCCTCTGACTTAAGTGCATTGTACTTGTAAAGACCTTTCTCAATCACAAGTCACCACACATATTTAACAACTGAATCATTTTAGCACAATATATTTGCCATATCACCCCACACATAGACAGAGAGAGATGGGTTTTGTCAATTATGACTACCCCTCATCAATTTAAGAAGAATTTGCTCACTGCCTGTTAATATAAAGTTACAGAAAACAAAAAACTGAAGAGGCCCAAAGTAGTTAGAGGTTTGAGCAATAGCTAGTGATKCAACACAGTAAAGCAAAATTATACTTCCATATTCTAGCATGGTCTCCAGTCTAATACACAACAGCAGTTAACTCTTCTCAGACAAGTCCTCCTTCTGTTATTTACTCTGTGTAAAACACTGGCCTTGAGGCAAATTACCCCCACGTGTTCACAGTCCTCCTTGCAGCTGCCTGAAGTGTCTTCTGTTCACTGCAGCTCACAGCCAGACACAAGCCACTTTCATCATCATTAAATCTCCCTGGACTCATATAAGTTCTTTTAGAACAAAATGATTACAGGTACTGGACATTTAAAAAGGGCAAGTTTCCAATTCCTTAAATACCTTGGTTCCAGTCTTCGCATCTATACTTTCCATACTAGAAAGCAACAAGATCTGGTAAAGCAATGCTTGTTCCTTGCAAGATTAAATTNAACCAACAAAAACCCCAACAAAATCCAAAACCAAAACTCCCCAAAAACCAACAAGCAAAAAAACCCCAACAACAATTAACAAAAAAACTCCCCAAAAACCCACAAATCAAAACCCACAAACCAGTAAACTAAAAAAAMCAAAATAAAACACAAAAAAACCCAACCAAAACCAAACTGCAAACCAAAAAAACCCCAAACAAAATAAACTMACACAACAAAACAGCAACATTCAAAAACCAACCAATTAAAACTARAAGTCCCACAATCCCTGCTTCCACCACTGAAGTATCCTCCCTACATTTTTATAAGAATTASTTACAACTCATAAAAGACCTTCCCTTTGTTCTACAGTTCTCATGCAGGTATTTTTCACATATATGAATGTATTTGGATCTCTAAATATTTCAACCAAGCCCTCTGTTCTTTGGACTAAAGGAGTTTTGTTGAAAACAAAAAATTAAATCTCTGATATTTCTATAGTTAGGCAAATTTCAAAGTGATGCAAGTGTCCGGAAGCAAGAAATCTTCCAGCAGTACGTCCAGCTTTCCTTTTGACACAAACATAATTGGGAATCAAAGCCTACTCCACTGAAACACTTTCTGGTTCAAAGGCTGATGTTTCATCAGGCCCAATGTCCTTGGACTGTGGCACACTAAATACATTTTTTCCCCCCTGCTTTGCTGCAATTATTCTGTTTTAATTTCTTTTATTGACTTGGCTGCTCCACAACTTTTGATCTCCACCTTTGTGCAAGGCTTGGAAGCACCAGTTATATAAACAGTTCCCCAGTGGTCTGAAATGTATCTCCTGATTTGCAGCACTTGTGCCCAGAGGCATAAGCCCTTACCAGCAGCATTTAACCCTTCAGTATAACTTGGAAGGGCCATCAGATTGCATCCACCTGCAAGTCCAAGGCCTTTCATGAAAGAGTCTTTCAAGAAGCATGTTGCATGGCTACCCAGTCCAATCCTACACTATCCCAAAACAACAAAGAGCACTGCACAATCATCTGGTGAAGCAACATCTATGTTAACAACCACCCAAGATRGACTGGAACAAGAGGTGGTGAAAATTTGGTTGGGGCCTCTCCACTGCCGGCATACATACCCTCCCCCCAGATCCCATCTGTTACACATGATATGAAGAATTTAATTAAACTGGAAAGTGGTGGTAAACATTCTAGAAGAGCCATTTCTGGTTCTATGCTATAAAACTATGACCAAGGCTGGGTCCATGGGGCCCCTGCTAAGCTTCCTTCCACCTCCAATGAGAAAATTCATATGACCAAAATATTTAGACTAATCTCTAATGCCTTCCCAGCTCAGAAGCATATTATCTTTTAACCAGTTACAGACCTGTCTTGATCATGGTTGACTAACTCAATCTATGACAACATGAAGCAAAATAGAAGAATGCGCTTTTTCAAAACAGAAAAACAAACAAACAAAAAAAMMCCATGCAAAAACTTATTACCAAAGCTGGTAAATATTTTGGCTGGAAGGGGAAGTAATGGTGGGGGTGGGCCAGATACCTGTAATATACCAAGAGCAAAACCTATATAAATTAAATAAATACTAGAAGAACCAATGGAATAACCAAAGAACTTGGTTTTATCCACAGAGTTGATTAGAAAAGTATTAGGAAGAAAACAATAGCCAACTTAGCACAGCCTTTCTTTTGCTTGTGTTTTCARGCCATATTTGTAGCCAGCTGCTCCTGTACCACAACACATTCCCCTGCTGAGTCCCACAGAGGACTGCTCTGTGTGTCACACTTTGGGAAGAAGTCTCAGACAGATATCAGTTCTCACATTTCTCAGTACTTGAGGCTGGCACTGAGCATCTCTCCCCTTGCCCAGCTGCCTTCTCTCCCCTTGCTGGTGGGATCCTCTGTCTGAGAATGCAAGTGTCAAAGCAAGGGCAAAAGATGCATTAAACTGATTTGTGTAAATTAGTCAAATTAGGAAATAAAACATTTCTGTTGAGGGCTATTTCCCTCCAGATAAGAGAGCATTGTTTACTCTCTAGTAATAATTCAATTCCATCTTGGTCATCTCCGGAGTACAGACACCGTTTTGTTTTACTAACTCAGACAGCAATGCTTGGAGGGGAAGCCTCTTGGGGGATGAAGTTTTGGGTGATGGAGGGCAGTGAAAGAAAGGGAGACTGGAATTGTAGCTTGTGCTTTCACTGCTTTACACTGTGCACTGCAACTTCCAGGTGAAAGAAAACCACCCCCCTGCTATTCCTTCTCACTGCTGCAATAAATTTCAGGCAAGTACTCTGCATTTCATCCTGCAAATCATACCTGCGCATACTGCATRTAAAGGGGGTTCAGTGCCTTCCTTTCCAAAAAATCCATGCAGACTTTGTCCTTGTGGGTATGAGAAGAGCTATACGTTTTTTCATTATACTGTAAGCAAAGACATTTTCACCTTCATCCTGAAGGAACAGGCAAAAGCACAATGTTTTTGTGCTTACACAGAACTGAGCAACTTGTAGCAAAATCTTCTGTAATGCCCCTGTAACTCAATACAGTAGCCAATTTCAGTAAAAGGTAACTAACAGCAGAAAGGCAGAAATTTTATGTCATATTCTAACTTATTAATTATTGATTTGCTATGAATAAAGGGGCACCAACGAAAAATCATTCCATTATTAGAACYCAGAAAGGAAAATCACCTTAAACAGCTCTCAAAGCACTTTTACACAAATAATTTCAGGAACTCAGCCAATACTACAACAGAATATGATGAATTTATCATCATTCATTAGAAGAGTAAAGCATGAAGTCCTGAAGGTCTACTCACACAACAAAAGCTCCCTAGATCCATTTATTTTAATTCCCAGCCCTAAAGGAACAGTAGTATAGTTAAGTCCAGAAAACACACAATGCAAGTAATTTTGCAAATAAATGCCATGTAAACAGCAAGTATTCTCAAAGACTTTCTTGGAGTTTTTGCTTTTGAAAGCTATTACACTATCAGCTTTCAAATGGATGAGCATTAAAAAAAGTTTCTAAGATTGTTCAAGATGGTTAAACCAGTCAAAAGACCATCAGAAAGACTGYTWWWG